>JAOBRD021138839.1:0-10909 GCA_027575215.2 Hydrozoanthus sils | reverse complement strand
CCAACACGAAATCAAGTGTCAACAAACCGTCAACAAATTAGAACCCAGTACTCCGAAGCGTGGAACAGCCCCTTTAATCTATTCACCCAAGGATCTCATCATCCTGAGAAATTTGTGGACTCATTCTAGTTCGAAAAAAATACTTTGGTCTATTTTAAAATGACGTACCTGCATTCTTTGCAGAGAGCCAGCCCAAAAAGAACGGTTGGTGCGATTTTTTAGAATTTTCTCAGAACAATAAACTCTATTTCGATTAGTGAATGTATCATTAACTAATCTTCCAGAAAAACCTCAATCTCTGTCGAAATAGGTTGCCATAACACTGGCTTCTGTGTGAGATTTGATTAATGATTTAAACTTATACGGTAAAGTCCCGCTGACACTACAAACTTGCAAAATACTTTAAATAGTTTCACTAAGCCAGTCAAGTGTTTAAACTTGCATTGTTATTTAAAGCTGTTTTAAAACAGTTTGCTAAAATTAACTCAAGCTCGCAATCATGGATCGCAGCAACCTTCCTGCCAAACTTTTTGTTTTAATACTGTTACTTCTTTTCGTCCTTTTGGGAATAGCCATCGCGGCGGTTACGATATTGTTACGAGACCAGAAAAACTAGCAAGCAAGAAAAGATTTTGAGTCAGTAAGTTGAGATAATGTTTACGAACATGAAACTCATAATATTATCTAGCACCAACACACATCCGCGCACACAGGACAATCACACCACTAAAACGACTCGCCTTCTAAGGGCTTGTCCGGACAGTTTTAATAAAAAAATAAGAATACACAACGTTGGTTAAGTTTTTGTAACAATTCAGTTTATCCTATTATCCACACCATATAACATTTTGCCTTTTCGCTAGTACACGTTGACAATGATATGATAAACTCACTGCTTTGATCTATTCTATCAATAATCTTATTTCATTAGAACTTGTTCTTATTGTAAACTATTAACTTTGTTCAAAAACTAAGTATTCGTAGCGCCAAAACATCACGAATTTCTTCACTTTGGCACTCGGCAGCCATTCGTGGGAGCAATTCAAAGCAAATTCAAATCATATTCAAAGGAAACTAAAAGCAAAGTACTTAAAACAACTAAGTATTGTCGCTTATGTTCGTTTTCATGAATGGTTAAACTATAAATGCTATCTCAATGTTCATTTCAGTTGGTAAACTAAGAGACCTTTGAGCTGATTAGGCGCATGAGGTCAGAAATAGAGAAACTAAATCTTTAATATCTTACAAATAGAGAAGAAGGTGTAAGATTAGTTTTTGTTCATAACATTATTTACGGCTTTGCTTAAGCCCGGCGCACACGAGAGGAAACAGCTGCGCAAAATGTCTCGCGAGGCCGTTAGCTCAGCTGTTTCCTTCCATGTGCGCATAACTTTTGGTGGGGCAAAAATTATCAAACATGTTAGATATTTGTCTCACAACCTCGCGAGGCAAAAATCTTTACGCGCACACGGGAGGAAACAGCTGAGCTAACGACCTCGCGAGACTTTTTGCTCAGCCGTTTCCTCTCGTGTGCGCCGGGCTTAAGAAAAACACTTTTCTGTTCACAAAGGCAAAGTGAAACTTAGAAAAGAGATAAAGAAAACTAGCCATTCGTGATCGATAAGGATAAGCAAAAAATGTGTTTTTTGAGCTGTCGCCGTCATTGTTGCCGTCCCCGTTAATTTAAGTCCCCATCATTTAATAGCACTTCAGTGTTGTACCAATGAGTCACTATGGCGCATCTGCCGTGACAAATGCTTACGTCACGGTCGACTTTAGTTTATTCGCGTTTATGGATTATTTACTTAGTATAATGACTGCACCATAATGATCGAAGCAGAGATTGCGTGGGCTTTGACTGGCAGTTTATCATTACACTCGTAGTAAGTAGCCCCAATATAAAGTTACTTCGATATTTAGTGGCAAGAGTATCAAAGTTTGGACACCACAATGGCTTACAGACCTTACCATCGGGCATCCGGGAAGGCTAAGGTAACGCTTTTGTCGTAAACTGACTTTGTGGACACAATTAGTTATACAGAATCCATAATCCTAAATGCGCGAGTAAACTTTCATTTGTTGACATTAAACAGGCTATAGAACTCTGGGAGAACTTTACTGTGAGCGCGGAAAAGTTAACAGTTTTTTTTAACTACTTTCTGTTTTAAATGTGATGTTTAAAATTCAAGTTATAATTGCAAAGGTTTTTGGAGGTCTTTCTTAAGATACTAGGGTACATTCTAACATCAAAATGTAAACAGAAACAAAGACAATACTTGTTTTGTACTTCGATTCGGACAACTCCGCTCAATACACTAACATACTTTTCTTCAACTTGTTAATTGGTGTTGATAACATATGTGAGATCTTCTTTCTTTTGTTAAGTTACACTAAAGGTTGTTTCTCTTTTTCTGGTACCACGAAATCAATCAAGATCATACTAACATTACACTGCCCTTGGACATACTTTGCCCAGATTCAACGCTTTGAGAGTGGAATGCAGTGTGCGAATTTCGCTGCAGGGATTCTAATAAAGAATGCATTTAATTTATGAATGCATCTGTAAGCGTCACAGTTAAATAAATCGATTCCGTGCATTTTAAACTTTATTTGGCTACTAAATTTGTAATTGGAGTAGAGTGTTTCTTTTTTCAAACATTTTACTATAAAAACATCATGATATGCAGACAGAATCATTGAGCTGATAAGACGCTTAAATCAACTTCCCGCAGAGTATCAGACAAGAGTGAATGGCCAGGTTTTCTACTATTTAGATACAAAGCTCTTTGAGATAGGTCACTCACACAGAGAGTATTGTATAAATGGAGATGCATTTCACCTTAATTAGTAAAGGGATCATACCTTTGCTAATGATATTCCAGCTGTTTATTGTCAATTGTTTATTGTCAATATTGTTCCCGAAATTTTTGCTTTATACATTTATTTGTGCACATTAAACATGCTTTGTAAAACTTATATTGAAAAGGTTGAAAGAAGAGTTTTTTTTAGAGCCTTGAATATTCCAAGAAAATTTGTTGCGGTGGTCTATAAAGCTATAAAGACTGTTTGACTAACTTGTGCTCACTGTCATCGCGTCAAGCCTGCGCGAAACTTCAAGCCACTATCTCTCCTCATAAACTACGGATGTTATCATAATCTTTTAAGCCCTTGCAAAAGAGCTTTAAGTAGATTCAAGATCAATGCCGCTGAACCGTATCACCCGTTATTAAAAATATCTGCCGGTAATATCTCCCGTACGGGGTTATATTACTGTTAACTCGCGCACGTTGTTTCACCCGGCAGAGCACGTTGTTCCTTAAGGTGGGAGTAAACCCAAAGCGTGCTTTGTGGCCGCGCTTTTCTTCATGTTTCTTCCCATATTTCCGTCCAGGATTTGAATCTACAAAATCCCTATGCTTAAAACACAGATGGAATGAAGGCGAGTCATCTTGAATATTTTGAGAATTTTTGGATAAATTTTGAGTTATATTTTTTCTCGAAGAATGGAAGTTGGAATTTGGTGATTTTTTGGGAAGTTTAAAAATTCATTTTGAAGTTAATATTCGATGTAAATTCGCCAAATCGCTCTCAAACCAAAGCTGTACTAGTCCCTTGCCAGGAGGAACGGTTTGCTGATTTTAGTCAATATTCTTCTTATTCAAATATCTTTCTCAACTTCCTCACTATCCAACAAAAGTTTGGGTTAACTCCCGCCTTAATTCACCATTTTTGCCTGAATATCTCTGCTGTCTAACGCATTAGAGCCGTTACATAGTAAAAACTGCATGATAAATTAATATCCGAGGGTAGGAACTGTTTACACGAACTGTTTGCAAAGATGTCGTTACGGAGTCACAATACTCAGAGTTCACTTACATTAATACATGAAATTTTAGCGTAACATTTAGTTATTTCCTCTCCTGAAATATTTTTTGGTTTACGGTAGAGCTTTCCAGGTTTTAATAGCAACGAGAGAGAACTACCCCATAGAAAACAAATCTAAATCATTTTTTGTAAGCCGATTGAAGTCATGATGAAATAGTTCGGATTTCCATCAACAGTAATTTCTCTATTTAACTCCCTCTCTCTGAAAAGCCCCCCTTGTTTGTAGTCAACGCACAGGCGCTTAATTTTAGAAAATAAGGACAGCCGTTAAATTGACCGGGCGGAAACTGGCGTCTGCACACAGTACCCTTTTTGAAGCCCTGGACATTTATTATGCCACCCGCCCATCCCTTTCTAATAATCAACCTCCCCCCCCCTCCCTCTAAAGTACATGGATGGCACATAACCCGAAATTATTGTACCTATTATTTCCTCTTTTCTAACTCTTTTTAACTAGAAAAATGAGAAAAGTTAGACGAGGAAACTCAAATTGAAAGCTGGTAAGATAATTCTAGGGCGCTCTGATTGTTGTCAAGAAGACATTAGTTAGATACAAAACTTGTTGCGTACACAGAGTAATGCAAGCTACGATCCAGAGATGGAAGAGCAAGTGCGCGAGTGGATTTCAAAGGTTACTGGCGAGCCGTTTCCTAACGGAGACATTGCTGATGTTCTAAAGGATGGGCAAATATTGTGCTGGTAAGAACTAGCGATGTGATACCGAGTTTGGCCTTTAATGTCGATTCCTTCAGTTTTGTTTGTTTGGTGTTTGGTCAATAAATAGCCTGGGAGAAAACGACTCGGCGAGCGAAGCGAGAGTTCCCCTCGTTCCTCGCTTCTCAGCTTCAGGAGAGCCGGCTCGAAGGCTAGTCAATAAATAATCTTATAGTCTGTCAGTGGTAAACTTGTTCCCAGGACCCTCCGAGAAGCTAACGATGGCTCGGCCGCCATCTTATTTTGCGGCTAGGTCACCAAGTGATTGCCATAACAAAGATTACAATCAAGTTCGTACGATTTCGCAATCTAGGGGTTAACAACCAATTTAGGGTAGTCGCAGTAAAAACGACTTTTCTTCCACTCTCCTGTTCTTGTAGTGTCGCCAACAAGTTACAACCAGGTGCGATACCAAAAGTAAACAAGGGAAATAAAGTAATGCCATTTATGAAGGTACGTGAACCTAGCTTGAATAAACAAATAAAAACTCATTGGGGAAGGAGAGAGGGTTACCTAAGTCAAATTTTGCTTGGTATGTGCAACTTTTAAGCCCATAGAAACCCCTGCTCCGCTATAATCTGCGGTAAACTATAGTTAGGTCCCATTTTTGTTAATATTGAGGAAATTATAACGTTCACTTTATGTATACCCCACTTTTTTACTCCCAAATGCGAGACCTCTATAATTGCATCTCTATATTATGTACAAATCTATCTATTCGTGAAAGGGCAACTCCATTCGTCGATAAGCAAAGTTTGGGGGTCTTCCCTCTCCCTCCGCTTCCCCCCGACTCCATCCCATCAATGGCACATCTCGATGCGCAAATTTTGTTGGGGTCTTTCCTCGCGCCTTGAAATTTCCACTTACAATTGCTATTCAACGCACAGCGCAGAGATGAACGAACCTCCTTTGATTACGTGTGTTTTTGCCAAGTTTATAAGCTATTTCAAATTTGCTGCTTTTTGTTTTGCTCTCAGATGGAAAATATTGGTTGGTTTGTGGACTTCATCCAGAGCTACGGAATTCCTCGCGAGTATAATTTTGTAACCGTGGACTTGTATGAGAAACAGAACATCAAGCAGGTGTGGAACCTTTCTTAGTTTACACGTAGAATACACTTGTCAAATTATATCTTGCCTGTGGAGTGGGGTCAGCGTTATGCCATTAAAGTGAGCATGAACTAGGTAGGGAGGGGTGGGTAGATAGATTTCATTTTAATCAGTAGTCTATCCCTTTGATATGTGACCTCAGTATGAAAAACCTCAAGTGTTCTTTTCTTTTTTTAGGTGAGCCAAAAAAATTTTATAGTTGTAACGATCACAGATTCAAATCAAGGTGTCTATATAGTATTTAACGCAAATTTTACTCATACTAAGTACTGTTCTTTTAGAATTACTTTGCTTCATGCAAGTTCTTTCAGCTTGCCACACTATTTAATAACACCTCTCCTTTCACACAATTTGAATTGTTTTTCTTAGGTTGTGATTGCCTTATCATGGCTCAAGCGAACGGTGAGACATGATCTTTACCTCAACTATTTAAATTATTATACACAGCTCAACTATTTAAATTTTTACACAGTTCAGTAAAAAAAATGCAAGAATAAAAGAAGTTGACACACTTAAGGTTTATGGAGTATAATATATAGGTCATCTATAGCATAAAGAAGATAATTAAATTGATATTCTAGAAATAGCATTAACTAAATTGAATTACGAAGATGATGATGAAGTGATCAATGCGGGCATCATCTCAAAGATCGCATCAAAACTGCAACACTTGAGGAATGGAATATGTCGTTAGTTTATTAGGTTAGTCTCGAAGTTAGATTCTGGTAAGGCAAGTCAGAGCATTATCTTTAAAAATGGAAGAGCATCCAGGTAAAATTTTTAAAAACATAGAAGCTTTCGGCTGTCTTACTACAGCCTTTATCAACTGAGCATTATCCTTGAAAAAGAATTTGAAATTAGTTTTGTTAACGTTGGTTGCCAGACTTCTTAGAAATCGTGGCTTATTTCAAAATCTTATCCAACCTAAGGATCTTTTTATAGCATTGACTTTTTCATTAACTCTTTTGTATCTACAGTGTTTATCAACATCGAAACTCTCCTAACAGTATCACTAATAATGAAGTATTAGTGTTGAGAATATGAATTTTGATGAAAAATCACAAATTCTTGTAAGATTAATTATGAAATTCTCCTAAATGGTTTCTCGAAGTTTTATGGATAAACGTTATGAGAATTTACAGAGTTATCAACAGGCCCTTTAGGAGGAGTGAATTGGTTGATAGCGTTTAGAGCGAACTTTTGTAACACTTTAACTGTTTTTGTTTGTTTTGTTAGGCTGAAGAGAAGGGTTTTAAAGCCTAAGCGATCTTTTCACCTCGGGAGCCAAAATGGAGCAACACAAGAAATAGAAAATCTTGTCTGGAAAGTCAAAACCCGTAAAACGAGAAAGTTCTGTAAATAACCCTCAAGTTTTTGGTATTAAAATACAATAAAGATATGTTTTTACACTAAGCGATTCTTTCATTGAGGCATAGTCGCTTAAAATGCAGCATTTTCCCAAATCATCAGCGAATAAGAACACGAAGAACGAGTTAAATTTGGCTTTTTTAATTTGTACAATGAATTCGCACAGTATCACTTTTTCCTAATCGCGTGTAGTTTTTCGTACCGACTGTGCAGAATTGATTGCACACAGTGTTGCATACCAACTGATTGCACACAGTATTGCGTATCATCTGATTGCGCACAGTGTTGCATATCAACTGATTGCGTGCAGTGTTGCATACCAGCTGATTGCGCACAGTATTGCGTATCATCTGGTTGCACACAGTTTTGCATACCAACTGATGGCACACAGTATTGCATAACGGCTGACTGCGCAGTGTTGCATACCAACTGGTTGCGCACAGTATTGAAAACCAACTGACGGCGCACGATATTGCATATCATCTGATTGCACACAGTATTGCATACTAAATAATTGCGCACAGTGTTGCATACCAACTGAGTAGGTGCAAACCATCATACCATCTGCATGATAACGTGCAGTAATTCAAATAATTGCACCCAGAATTTCATTCTTCCTGGTTGAGGTCGGTTTTACTTAACATCTGACTGCATTTATATCGCAGACCACCTGTGAGCAGTTTTGCTTTATTGCTTGCATCATTGTATATGGCTTGGTTGCAAGCAGTACTGCCACAGTCTGCCTGGTTGCACGTACTGTTGGAAATACCTGGATGCGCACAGTTTGCACATCACCTGGATGGGCACAATATGTCGATACCTGGTTTTCCACAGCAATTCATGCCTACTGAGTTCGCGCAGTCTTGTATATTACCCAGCATCACATACTACGTCGACTGCTTTCAATTTTGCAAGCCATAATAATTATGAGCAAACTTTTTAGTGGACGTTACAAAACGCATGGTAATTTATCATTAGAAATATTCTTTAGTTTTCAATGTATAAAAATAATATCCATCCCTCTCGAATTCTGGAATTTTCTATCAGTTCACAAGTATACAATACTATTATTGGAAATAATAGTTTAATCACATCTTAAATCAATTCTCTTTGACACTAAAAAGTATTTTTATATTTACAGCGGAGCTGTAGTTAGAAGATCACAAAGCAGCACAAAGCAAACAGAACACAGCAGACACCCGCGTGTAAGAACCTATGGGTTTAAGAACCTGCTGGCAGAAATTTGCCATTTTAATACTCCAGAATATTAGAACCTGTTTAACCAAGCAAATTTATACTGGTTCTTATATGTGGGGTCGAATGACATAGATTGTAAAATATCCTTGAAAAATACAGGTTCTTAAACGTGGGCTCTTACTGTATCTATTTTCAAGACATGACAACAAAAAATGTAATCTAAGAAACAAAGTAGCTTAGAAAGAACTATTCATCAAAAACAACGTAAATAAAAAAAGGAAAAAAAACTGAATCATTTCCTCAGTTGTAGGCATCATGACCAGCAATTTGTCTTGGCCTTCCATAATGATCACCAGCCTGGGAGGCACCTTCGGCAAACCCTGCCTGCAGTCCAATAATTCCCTCGCTGGCCCTTAGTTGTTCTTCAGTGAACTCCCGAGGGTTTGCATCAGCAACTTTGGGGCCTAGCGGGGGCACACTGTCAGGGTTTTTGGTGTGGGCCTATTGGAGACAAACAGAACCAGATATACCGTGGCATGTGAATGGAAGGCGAGGGTATGAAAGTATAGACGTATTTGTAAGTAGACCGTTAAGTCGGTTATATTAAGAATAAAATACAACGAATTGTTTAAAGAAATAGCACTAGTTGTTAAATTAAGGTGTTCCATATTATTTCCCCAGTTGTTATAGCAATTTTAGCGGTGCAGTTTAAAAGTATTGTTTTTCTTTATAAAGCTTAGTGGTTAAAGAGAATCATTTGAAGGTATTGCAGTATACTTAATTTCAGTTAAAAAATTTAAATTCATTAATTTCGTTATCAAAATCTGTTAAGGTTACACCAAGATTTAATCATAGCTAGTGTTAGAAAGTTAGTATGGATCAAGAACGAAAAAGAACTAAATCATAGAACAGCACTATAGCTCTCTTTCAAAAATGGCTGTCAAGCAATGACCTTGGAACAAGTGTATACAAGTGAGATCATAAAGGCTTCATCAGTAAAGAAAGTCTGCTCTGCACAATCTTGTGAGTTGAAGCCATTCACTTTACCATTTTGATTTCCTTACCAAGCATCTCTTAGTGTGGTAAGTGAGAAAAGATCAAGCAGAGTACTGTAGGCTTTACATTGTAACAGATTATTCATCATGGATGAAGATTCTTTGTAAAATTGTTCAACTGTCTCACGATGTCAGTCGATGAGGACCGCGACATTTCGACTGCCTACTGCTAGTCTTCTTCAGGCGACGTGTTGACTACGATCTTGCTCGCTTAAATAGGCGTCGGATCGGCGCGTTGTGAAATGCACGCGGTATCTTTAAAGGATCTGGTACGTTTTCGATGTTTGCGCACGGTTGCAACCAGGGTATCTTAATTGATGTTGTTTGGATGGTGCTGCACCTGAATAGCTTTTTTCACTCATAGAGTGTACTAGTGTGGTTCCCAGTCTACATATTTGACATTGCTTTTAGACTTTGTTTATTAATAAGACCTGTATGACCTCGATTACATGCACCGGTTCAAATTCCTAACCTGTTTTGGCCGCCAAAGAGGCCTAACAAATAAAAGATTATGACTTCACACCTATAATTAATTAAGAAATATTTTATTGGAAACAAGTGTGCAATATATATTTGTATATATATATTAATTCTATCCCTAGGTGTTGATCGGTGTGCTTCGTATCTTTATATTTCATGGATATGCATCGTGTCCGGCAACTTGTCTGGGCCTTCCAAAGTGGTCGCCCTTTTGCGAGGCGAGTTTGTTGGTTCCCATTTGCAAGCCAATGATACTTTTTCCTTCATTAAGTTGGTCTTCTGAGAAGGATCGCGGGTTTGGTGTCGATCTTTTGGGACCAAGGATCGGCACGCTATGGCCCAACGTCTGAGACTGGTGTCACATAGGAAGGCGTATGAGTGAAATAAAAAAGAAACAAATAAAGATCTTTGTCGTTTTTTTCTTTAAAGTTGTACACAATTTCTATGCATCTTTTCTGTATTACATTATTAAAGAAGTCTAACGTTTTTTTCATTAAAAAGTTGCAAGTGAAAAAACTTGAGCTGTAATCTGTAATGTTATGCAGTTTTCGTTCGGTTTATCTGATTGCTGTATTGTTTTTCACTTTTCAGCTCTAATTTTGGGACAGTACTGAAACTAAACTTCTAGCGCATAACATATAATGGTCTAAATTGCCCATAAAAACACTTAGTGACAATCTGTAAACCTCAAATTTGACACGCACGGCTTGTAGGGAAAAGTTTTATCAACTGTTGCCTTCCCTTAGTATCTTTTAGCGGTGGAAGGTTTGCAATGCATTGTGGTAAAATATACGGCCGCCATCTTTAAAGGATGGTCGATTGGGACCAATGAAAGAAAAGATTTTAGTGTTTAGGTACTAAACTACCAATTAAAATGTTAAACGTAGTACACAAACATTTTAGGCCTTTCTATAACATTTAATTTGATTAGCTTTAATTTAAATTTTGAGGGCTAACCACATATTTATTCTTAATTACGAAATAAGTATATGTTCAAAAATACTCTCTATATATGTTTAATAATAATAGACCCTTTTCCAGTTCCATGTACCGCTGATAAAAATAGACTGTCGGCGCACGTACTCAGGGTAAGCCTCGAAC
>JAOBRD021138731.1:0-10910 GCA_027575215.2 Hydrozoanthus sils | reverse complement strand
ACCAAAGAAAATTTCCACGTCTAAGTATGCTTTTTAATCAAAAAATGATTGGAATGTAAATTTTGACCGAGCAGGCCAGGAACTGGTAACATGTGACGTAGCAGCTGCGAGCTGTGGTTTTTGTTTAAAACAATTCATTTCTGTTAAAAATTGTCATAAAATTTTTATTTCAATCAGTTTTAAGGGAATAATTCATTGATTAAAGTTATAACAATGTGACTATTGTAGCCAGGTAACCTCCCATTGTTCTGCCGCTTTTCGCTTTTCTCACGCCAGAATGTTTAAATTTTCATACTGAGAATACATCAACCGGTGTAGAACATAGTTTTAAAGTAAAAATCAGTAAAACTCTATTTTAAAGCAAAAATTGCTTCTTTTACAAGTGCTATAATAAATGAGCCAATCATAGGATTCCAAAACAAAAGCGAAGAAAACCTTTTATTTTTCAATGTTCCCCACGTAGAATTTTTCTTAAATTTAAAACAAGAACTTTTTCAACTAGAAAGGAATGAATGAGTGAACTTGAAAGAAATGCATCAGCTTAATTATGAAGATATCGTCGATTTTTAACGTTTCGCCAATCAGATCAACAGTTTATAATAATATCGCAATTAGCACCTTTCTGCATTCCATTGCCGTTGATCTCCCTAGTTCTTTCTTGGATCGTTACTTAAGGTTCAATTAATCATAATGCGTTAAACTACTCATATAACCGATCGATATACCAAGACTGTTGATACGTCCTCTTTCTGTTGTTTGGCAAGATTGGTTTTCTTTCTGCTGTAAGCTCGCCTTCTCCCCTGTCGAAAAATAGCGCCTACATAAGTTGTCTAAATTAAACAGGAACCTGATAGTTTTCAAAGCTTAATCTAAAAATTATCATTTAAGAAGTCATAGTTATTATTTTTTTAAATTCTAAAAGTTAAATATATTTTTACATAGTATACCATACTGAAAACATTAAGCTTTCGGCTGTAGATTCAGTCTTGTTTACAGTCGAAAGCTTAATAAAAGATACTTAAAAACGCCAATAAGGTTATAAAATATCAAAGTGGTACCAAAGTTCAAAATTGATTTAAAACATACGTTTTGACTCCTATAGTCATCTTCAGTAAAGTGAAAAGCTTAATGTTTTCAATATTGTATACTGTGTAACAAGTGTACAATATATTGAAAATATTACATTCACTTATTAAGCAATTAGGCTACAAGGTGGAGCTTTCTATGAATCAATACTCAACGAGACGCGAAAAACCAATTAGTGTACATACTACCTACAAAATTAAACCGTTAAAAACGTGTCTAAAGAATCCGCCCACGTTTTTTTTAAACACTGATAGTTTCGCTACTCGCTGTCTATCGCTCAATAGACAAAGATAAGGTTGGCCAATCAGATCGCAGCATTCGTGATGGTACGCTAGTTGATTTCTACCAAAACTCGATAGACGCACGGCTGGCCGTGCATCTGAACAAATGTAACATAAGGTTGTTCTTTTTTGAACTTCTAATAAGTTCATAAACTCAATAACCTAAAACAAATAGTTCATTGTTATCGTATGTCTATCGTATCTCTATCGTGACATGGAAGCTTGTGGAAGTCGGGAGAGCACTCAAGAAGTTAGGGAAGAGTTCGGCTTCTCCTTATGCTACCCAAATGCTTCTTTCGTAGCTCTCCCGACTTCACGCGTGCAACCTTAGCACGATAGACACATGAGAATCATGAGATGTTGCTTCGCTTCGTTCTACTAAAACGTTTCCCTCGTGCTCCTTCAACGTCCCGGATGCAACCATAACACGATAGACGCACGAAAACACTGAGTTGTTCAGTGCTTCGCCTCGTGCTACTAAACGCTTCTCTCGTGCTCCCATAACACGGTAGATACACAATAACCATGATTTGTTGCTTCGCCTCGAGCTACTCAAACGCTTTTTTCGTGGCTCTTCCATCTTCTCGCGTGCACAGATAACACAATAGACACACGATAACCATGAGTTGTTGATTCGCCTCGTGCTACTCAAACGCGTCTCACGTGCTCTCCCAGCTTCCCGCGTGCACCAATAACACGATAGATACACGATAGCCATGAATTGTTACTTCGTCTCGACTACTAAAACGCTTCCCTCGTGCTCTCGCAACGTCTTGCGTGCATCAATAACACGATAGACACACGATAACCAAGAACTATTTCTTAACTTAATATCAAACACCAACCTGCAACTCCTGCAGCCAGAACATCATAGTTTGTTTGTCTTTTGCTTGAAGCTGGTACGTCCGATCGGTAGTACTGTAGAAAGATGAGTTAATCACAGCAGTTGAAAGAAAATCTCCCTTTGAAGGCACCAACAAGGACTAATTGTAAGGCTTATAAAACATAGACGGTAAAATTAGTTTAAGCTGATTGGACGAAAACGGGTCACATTTTTTTCTTAGCAATTCAGGGCAAAATCTTGCTGACTAGGCGCTCGTCTACGAAAGTTGAAGACTTTCTGAAAACGGTTTTGAACTATTTTCGAAGTTTTCCGAAAGTTTCCCAATACTTTTGAAGGTTTCCGAAGACTCTCCGCGCAAATTTTAAAAAGTCTTTACAATGCCTTAGAATCGTTTTCTAAGCCATTTTTGAAGATCTTCGAAAATTTCTGAACATATCCTAGTATCTCCGAAGATTTTTCGAAATTTTTCTAAAATCTTTGAATGCCTTAGAAACGATTTTAAACCGTTTCTTAAGATCTCCTAGTGTTTCAAGAAATCGCAATAACTTTCTTACATCTCCGTCAGTTTTCTAAGAAACTGGGATAAATTAGTTATGTTTTCTCGTGGGATACTGCGGAAATTGATGAATTTCGCCCTCGATGTAATAAAAATTGATCGCACGTTAAAGTAATCATGATATACCTACAGGTAATCTGTTCGGTTAAAAATTACTTCACAAATTTTCGGCAGCGCGCAAAGCTGCCTTTCTCAGGTGTAAAATTTTTTGCCGAAAATTCGTGAAACAATTTGTTAACAGATCAGATTACAAGTATATCATATCTTAAAATGCCTTACATTGATTGCCCGTGTTATGTTTTGCAAAATAATCTGGGAATAATTTCACCTGTGTTTTAAACATTTTCCAAACTGCCCTCGTCATGAGCACTCACAAAATTCGTTCAATTTTTTTTCTTATTTGGCTTTATGCTATTATCAATGCTAAATTGTTGCTCCAGTAGCATGCCTCTCGAAAAGAAATTAATTTACCTTACCTGGATGTCAATTAGGTTGCAGTTTGGGCATAGTATAAGTACAGTACCGTCCGCGCGTAACTTTACCGACGCTAGCGCGTGAACTGCGAGTGACACGTTCACGCATCAATGGCACTCGCAAAACACACGCCGTGTAATTTGTGCAGAATTTTTGTTACGCGAGCGCTTAACTCGCGATTCACCATCAGAAGTACAATTTTAAAGGCAATTAAACTGATACATTACGCAACAACAAACGCATTGTGCCTGAATCACAACTGACTTTGTGTGTTTGATCGCTTGAGAATTCTGTGTTTGTGTTTGTTTTTGCCTTTCAGTGAGCCGCGAGCTTTTCAGTGAAATTCACAACTCTTTAACTTGAAAACATACAAATCGTTTTGACACCGAACTTCTGTCGACGGACTTACAGTCACGGAATAAACCTATTGAGAACAATACTAATCTTCCAGCCTTCGCGTGGATAAAACAGGATAAAAAGATAAAATCTATGAAAAGTTTTACGGTTTTTAACAATAAAATTCAAAAATACATTTACCTTTCGCCTTCTCTTGTGGAAGGCTACATCAGAACTTTTTATAAATTTTATCTTTTTATCACTTTTGAAGACAATTGTAACTTTTTTGAGACTTAAAAGATTTAACCTGAAACTTGGGTGGGAAAGAAACAGCATGTGTGCATGAATGCCCATCACAGACTGCGGCATAGCATATATGAACATTTGTGCAAAGAGTTCCTCAAATTACAAGTAACCAGGGTTTTTGTTAGGGCCGGGACACCGGGACTTTTTCTCGGTTATTTCAATTTTTGTTCCCGCTATTTTCACGTAGCATTAGAACTCCCATGGAGATTAAGAAAGTCAGCCAGTTCCTTGTCTCTTCGTACATAACCTATTGGACGGTCTTTTTAAATCTTTTATGATCAATAAATTATTTCATGAATGTGAAATTTGTTAAATAAAACCATGCAAGAAAGGCAGCAATGCCTAAATTACCTGTACTGTAGACTTGCAAACAAGAAAACAAAAATTTGACTTGACAAACGAAGTGCTCAAAGCACATGGGAAGTGCAGATTGATTAAGTGGATATTAACTCAACATTTGGCTTGAAATCATATTTCTAGCTCTAGTCATTCAACCACATATATGCTTTCTTCAAAGTCCCCCATTACTTGTAATATAAATCAAACCTGACTTTCCTTGTATGCAATTAAAGTCGTTTGTCAAATTGCACCCTCTTCCCCTCGAAATTTTTAAATTTTTTCAAGGAGGTCCCCTGGAACCCCAGGTAGGCCAGCCACCGGGCAAATCCCTACCACCCTACCCATGCCCCTGACCACCATCACGGAGTTGGATGATAACAGTCCCTGCTATTTGCAAAAAAATTATTACAAACCTAAACAAAAACCATGAGTAACATAGTTGTATAAATTTTGTGATAACGATATAGTTAAGATTAATGAAGTACATAAAATCAGTATAAACCAAACTTTAAACTAGCTCACCCCAAATTAATAAATTAAAATAATATTCATCAGCAGTAAAACAACAACAATTATTATATAAGACAATGTAAACTTACCACACACTAAATTGGTTAAGCCTTTGATCTGAGCTTTCCACACCAAAAGAAAAAGTAGCATTACTGATGTCTATTGCCCTGTAGGAAAAAAAGCCATGCAATTAAAACTTACATACAGATCTGATTTGGAAGAAAATCGAGCATCTGCAGACAGTCACAGAATCGAAAGTGCTTTCCCTTTACTAAACCTACTGTAGATGTTCTTACAGTAAATAATGCTTATTGACTACAGACTCAAATTTAAACATCTTTGGCACAAAAAAACTTTTGCCCAATTGGTTTGATAAAATCTGCATTGTATTGACGTCCTACCCAGGATATAACCAGGTATCCTTCACTTGTCCTTTCTGAGAAAGAAAGGATACTAGCATCCTAGGTAGGACCTCCCCCTCTCACTCTCCTGGGTAGGGTCAGGACTGCCTCTCATTTTTATGCACCTGGTTATATAGCCAGCGAAACTAATCAACCCCTCTTATTCACTTTTTTGTTGACAACTTTCTAGATGTGATAACTTGATTAAGCAAATTTCTTTCATCTTTTCCTGCCTATTTTTGTGGCCTAAAGATACTTTTTGAAAATCACAATCCACTTCCACAAGGATGGAGTCACTGGGGGTTAGGGGGAAGGGGTCGGCCGCGGCCCCCCCCCCCCCCCTTCACTTCTCAGACTAACAGATTAAGTACAATTTTTTATTTTTGTACACATTTAACAAGAATTTAAGTCTAGACATAATTGGCAATTGTCACCAAAAATTATGAAATTGACCAATGAAATATCTTGATTCACATTTAATAACCCAAGAACATGCAGAATCAGCATTTCAGTGAGTGTAGTTTGCAAGAAATAATTGCCCATCGAAGCATTGCCCCTGATCCCTCCTTGGAGACTCACACCAATGGCACTCGTTACCCTGCCACTCTCCTACCCTCCAGTCACAACTAGCTTCTGCCAGCCCTGTTCAGTTATATTATCTTATTCAGAGTTCCATTCAGCAAAAAGAATGCAAATTTAAAATACCACAAATGTTCAGCTAGATCCCTTCAATGAAAGGCAAGATTAATATTATGTAACTTCAATGTCATAAATATTTCAATTTGTCATCAACATGAAATCCTTTCAACTTACCCCAAAGGAACATGGTCTTGTGGTGTTCTGAAATAATATAACTTGCAGAGAGACTCATCATAAACGAACCTGTGGTTTCAAAAAGTTTTGCTGCAATTTTGAAGAAATCACTTGCTAACAGCCTAAGTACTAACTTGGAGCAAAACAAAAGTCCTTACAATATAATTAATATTGATTTTGTAAACTTGTGGGATCAGGTTGCAATGGTGATGAAATATCAGCAGTACATATGCATGCTTGCATGTTGTACATGTACACTGATACTAGTACTATATAACTAGGCAGTGTCTATATATATCTATAGCAAGCATAAATTTATGCATGCATACTGCTGATTTTTCATCACCAGTCTGAGGACCCCACACTAGCACTGAGCGCTTACATTCTTGTTTACATTATCTTCATGTTGGAATTTGAGTCAGTTTGAGCCCTAACAAGACTGAAACAGCTGTCCACCTCATGCACGATCATGCTCAAATCATCTTTAGGGTCCAAAATAAACAAATTAAGCCCTACGTTTCATGAAAAAGGGTTTATCACAATTGATTAATCAAAAGAGGGGACCTTTATAAAAATTCCGAGTTCTAGAAAAGTGAATTCATTTGTAATATGGTCATCCATAGTGCAATATATGACTAAAATAAATTATTATGTAGTTAGGCCACAACAATTTAATATCCTGTTTTGCGAACCTGCCGAAAATTTTAAAAAATTTTAAAAATTATCCGAAAATTGAAAAAATAAAGAAATCTCTTAGCATTTTCCCGTTTAAACATTTTGTGTACTTATGCATATTCCAAGATGAAATTTGTGCCTTTATTTTCGATCAAAAACATAGTGTTGGACACACATGCATATATGCGTGACAAAGAGGATCGTCAATGGAAGCATCTTATTGGTTGAATCAGTGTTGAATAAAATGCGCAGGAAGTAAATTACATACTTGACTTCCATTCTTTTGTCTGGATGAATGCGAATGGAAGAAAATATTTCTGCATCTCCTTATAAGATCAGGAGGAAAGACCTTTGAAAAGAAGCTGACTGAATTGTCACTCTATGTAACTGCTTCGGAAGTGCTCTTCGAGTTTGAAACTGCGTTCACCGTCGCTGCCAAAATGAAATTGTTTACAGCTGAGAATTAATAGAGTTATAAAACAGAAGTTTTGCTTGACACACCTTTGGCTGTGATTGCCGATTTTGGGCACCACTATTTAGAGTATTTTATTCCAGAAGTCAATGGAGATAATATTGGAAAAAAGCCTGGCCCCAAAGAAGAATGGCAAAATGCGTTTTCCAAACTTATGGCGTTCCAAGCGGCTTTTCATATGCCTGTTGTATAACAACTTGCTGGACGTATTAAAAGATGGTGGCATTGGATTTAAACCGCACAAATTAGAAATGGGCAAGACTATCGTCCAAGCAACATCCAATGCACTCTGGTACATCCAATTGCAAGGTAACCACAGTTATTTTGAACTAAGGTCCATCCATCTACCCAAGTTGTTCGTGACAGACAAGCTGAGAAACATCATGGATCACAAGGTATCGCACAAAGCACCACCATGCATATGGGTAAGTCACGTAATTGTTCATTCTGCCTCCGCAAATGAAATTTCGATGGAAATATTTGGATGAATGCTTCTTTTTTTCTTTCTTTCTTTCTTATAAAGTGTAGTTTTGTCGTTGCGGGTGCTGTTTGCGGGTGCATCAGACTTACAACTGGAGTTATAAGTTTGTATATATCTGACTGCACCATATTTCATTTTCTCCAGTTATATTGGGTCGACAAGGTGTCATTAATTAGTTTTGCATTGTTTGCTTTTTTTTTGCTCAAATTGTAGTTTTGAGAAAAGTTAGTAGGTAGATCAAAGTCTGAAAATAATTTGTCACGGTTGATGTGTCGCACACCTTTCGTCTGATATAAAAATTGCTGCACTCACAGATTACTGCATCCCGACTTTAAATATGAATGAAAATATGTTATATTTCATGATTGAACAAAATATGTTCAATTGATTTATTGATATTTTCAGTAGTGTTACATGTACTGTGTCAAGTTTTAAAAACCTTTTACTTTTATTTTTTCCCCCCTCCAATTTTAATTTTTTGGCCTAAATGTTAGAAAAACAGGAAATTAAATTGTTGAGGCCTTAATTTACATCATTTATATATGTACAACAATTAAAAAATATTAAACTCTCAGTACATACCATCGTGTCTTCCATGACTTGATAAAACCTTTTGCTAAAAAAATAATGAATTTATTATTAAGTTTAATTTTGATCTTAAGCATTTGAACTTCGTTGAATATGATCATCAATTGAAATAGATAATATTTAGTCAAGATTAATGGCAGCCAAGTTCACCTGCATGTACAAATCAGGGTGATTACAAATACAAGTTTGCTCACAATTCTAAAAAGTTTTGAAACCACATATATATATATTTTTCTTTACAAAATAATAGAAAGCCGTTCAATTTAATGGCCTTTAATCTTTACAATTCCAGTGAGTCTGCTCACAGATCAGAACAATATAATGCATCTTTTTTGAAGTTCTACTCTCAATGAAAGATTTTTTTTTAAATCTGCTACCTGGTACATACACAGATTAATCTTTTGAGTGCCCTTAGATTTCCATTAACACACTTAAATTCCATAAACTCATGTACATACATATTTACTAAATGCATGACAAATTCAAATAGTTCTAGATCTTGTGTATTTGAGCAGGTGCATGGATGAATCCAAACTAATATAGAAAGAATCACCGCGGTACTAGAGCCAACATGTAGATCTAGATGCAGGTGTTTACTATGTTTACAGTACTTAAATATATATTGAATGAAATACATAAAGTGTTTCTTGTTACAAAAAGCTTTAAAAATGCATGAGACGAATTTGGAAGAAAAAAATAGTTACAATTAACTCTTTCTGTCCAAAATAGTCCATACAAATTATGCAAAGCAGTATATTAATTGCTCAATATATAAATTAGCAATAGATGTGATTTGTGTTCAAGGTACATATATATATATATAATTATATATCGCCTAATCAAAAAAATAGCCATGCATGCAATTAACATTAACTGATGCACACATATGCAAACTCACAAATTCTGGTGAATGGTGTTAAATTCAAAACTCAGTGTACATTTTGTTTCATTTTAAAATTCAGTTCCTCCGTGTGAAATGTATATATTTTACTTCAGTTTGAGGTAATCATAAATATGTGGAGTGCCAGCAGTCCAATTTTATCAGCTATACCTTGGAAATGAAAACTGACTTGTTCTCCCAATTGAACCCACATGCAAACTACTCAAAATGTTTTCAGTTTAGATCAAAAGCTTTGTATTTCATATTCTGGAGTAATTATAATGATTTATATACCATTCTCCATTTTTCTTTACCAACTGTCTCATGTTGTGTAGGTCATGTAATATAAGAAGAAGTTAGATGTTGAGAACTGGCTTGCAATTGGGCTTAAAAGGTAAAATCAGTTGGCATATTTACTAATACTATTTAAGCCCTGTTTACATGGCACAAACTATTACCCAGGTTCGAATGGGGTACAAACTATTACCCAGGTAAGTTTTTATCAGGTAAACACTGTTAACTGATTTTCAATCTGGGTTAAATCTAGCCCATCTAGAGGTGAGTTCGACTAGGTTCGACCAGGGTTAGTTGTGTAAAAGCCAACCTGGGTCGAGCCAAGGTTAGTTTTGATTTTGCACACGCACACTTAGCTTATGGGTTTGCCCATCAAACTTTGCTGTGTGTTGGGAATCTGGGCATGTGCATGTGTAAAACTAACCAGAGTTCACCCCAGGTTTGTGTTTACATGCATCGTATATCTCTGGTATTTTTCAGTGTGACCAAAGTCGGGTTGAACCCAGATTAGTTTTATCCTGTGTCGAACCCTGGTTAGTTTGTGCTGTGTAAACAGGGCTTAAAACTGTACAAACCACCCACAGAATAGCTTACCTCCAAGCTTGTTTAGGAACCCACAAAGCTTTGGAACGGATTTCTCAGTTTGCTAGAAATTTCATACACAAGGAAATCACTAAATGAACAAAATCTTATTTTAAATGATAATTTAATGCAAAATGACGTTTGCAATCCGAGAAAGCCTATAAATTTCATACAGTGTACCATATATAGGGCCTTTCGAAAACTGCAAATAAAAGCTTACTTTATATGGTTAAAACGATATGGAAACTATTAACATGTAATTAAATCGAGTTTCACGCTCGATGGCGATCATCAGATAAAATCCATATGAACATCTGCAACCTTATGAACATATAGCACCTTAGAGTTGTAATCTGCAGTAAATCCTTAAACCGAAACATTGCATCATGAATTACAATCGGAACATCACAAGATCAGACCATGTCTATTGTGTCACGTCAGTCAAATATCCGGTCGTATGACTTGTCACAGTACAAGTGTATAGTGTGCACAAATATCTGATGTAAAAAGAATCTTCCCCTAAAAATTCATCTCTATTAACAAAACTGGTCTTTACTAATCGAAGCTACTGCATGTTCTGTCTTTCAAGCTAAACGATGCGAAAGCACTAGAAATCAAACCAAACCGGAAATAACACGAGTCTTGATGTTTATAGAGGCTCTTCAGCTGGCAGGCTTCAATTAAGAAAGGGCATAAAGGCCCTTTCTATTTCGCTTCCGAATTTAATTCTTTACCTTTGATTTGTTGGATTTATCCTGTGATGGATCGCTCCCAACTTTATCGGTCCGTTCCATGCTTTTGCCCACAGTCGAATGCTGAATCTCGGTGGGTACGCATAACACTTCCCAGCTTTCTTCCATCTTGAATTTTGATTTTCCGGTTCCAGCCTCTCAACGGACGTTGTTATCCGCGCTCTACCGGGAAGTCCGGGAATAGCACGGACGTGCAGACGGCGGACGTGTTAATTTTATATGCCGGGGGGAGGGGGGAAG
>JAOBRD021138624.1:0-10910 GCA_027575215.2 Hydrozoanthus sils | reverse complement strand
AGGAAATGGCGACGCTTTGAAATCAGCGCAGGCACTTTCTGCCCCCCCCCCTCCCCTCCCCCCTCAATCTGGGTAGGGTTAATACGATATACATGTAAACTTTTTGTGTGTTATACGAGTCTTTATGTATCATACCGATCTATATTTCAATATCATACTATCATGAGTTTACAAGTATAAATTATACGTTAGTAATCTACTTTTACACGTTAGAAGCTTACAAGTCTCCAGTATGTATCTTTGTATCATTTGATCATGAATGAGTTTAGAAGAATCTACGTCTACTTCTACTTTGTATATATAACTATAAGCACTTTCAGTGTGATGAGATGAAAATGATTTTTATGCTATTGGCACGCACCATAAAAATAACTCCCTCCACAATACTGAATTGCTTAACAACAAAAACTTTTTATAAACTAACAACTTCCCTTCCCCAACTCCTTTATAAAAGCAAATTTGAAAAACCAAACAAAGTTAACAATTTGTTTGATACATTTTAAAAAATTATTTACTACAATGGACGTAAACTTTGTTTCTACTTTTGATCTGATATCTTGTACAGCTCTACCTTCATTAAATTGATTTTAGTTAATTATTGGCTTAATACTCATCCTATCTATCTATCTATCCATACATGCGTGCATTCATCCATCCACCCGTCAGTTCGTCCGTCAGTCCGTTCATCTATCCATCCATCCATCCCTCCATCCCTCCATCCCTCCATCCACCCATCCATCCATCCATCCATCCATCCATCCATTCATCCTTCCATCCTTCCTTCCATCCATCCATCCATCCATCCATCCATTCATCCTTCCATCTATCCATCCATCCATCCATCCATCCATCCATCCATCCCTCCATCCTTCCATCCATCCATCCATCCTTCCATCCCTCCATCCTTCCATCCCTCCATCCCTCCATCCATCCATCCATCCATCCATCCATCCATCCATCCATCCATCTATCCATCCACCCATCCATCCATCCATCCATCCATCCATCCATCCATCCATCCATCCATCTATCCACCCATCCATCCATCCATCCATCCGTCCATCTATCCCTCCATCCATCTATCCATCTATCCATCCATCCATCCATCCATCCATCCATCCATCTATCCAATCTGGGAGCACTCAACACCTTTTTCTTGGTCAAACTAAAAGTAAATCGCTATTTCTTACACAAATAATTATCCACGTAACCTGCAGCACAGCCGATAAGCATCTGGAGGACAAAGGTGCATTTGAAGAGACGATGGACAGGTAAACTTACCAATCTATTGGTGATAACAGACTGAGATTATTTTCAGCCCAGGCTCTCTTGAAAAACTATAGATTAGATACGTGTTAATTAATCGTTTGTGCAAGTGGGAAGAGTGTTAACGTTCAAAAAGGATCCTTTATTCTGCTGGAAAGATTACCTTTAAACAAACAAACTCATGGCAGTCAATATAGTTTCGCTGGTAAAGATTCTTGGTCTCAAACGCATGCATGTTTTTTATTCGTTCCCAATCGGTGTTAAACTGATAAATCCGTTCAAATATCAGACGCTATATAGGCGATCTCTTCTGGATGACCAACTTCCCTATGCCATCTCGAAATATCAGTTTAGCTCCTCCTATTGCAACGTCGTGTGAGCTTAACTTTGATATGAGTTATTTTTCCCCTCCCCCTTCTTTCCCAGTCTCCATTTTTTCGCCAGTTTTGTGAAAACTGATAGTTGGCTCGTCATTCTCGATCTCCTCGTGACGGTGTAACCGGTTCCTGTTATTGTCCGAAACTGGAATATTACACTTCTAACAAATGAATTTTGTACCAACTTAGCTATACTTATTACTGTCAAACACTGTGGTTTTCTTTCAGTAGTAAACAGAAAGCAGAAACTCTCAAGCGCATGCGCACTCCTCGCCGCTCCCAGTCGCGCAGGCGCAGACACCACCGCCGAAACAAGCCACACTGGTGGACGTTTTACTAAGAATTCCACAAGGTACTTTTATTATTTTGTAATAATTTTTTTACTTTTTTTGTATATTGCTGAAGGAAAGAGTTTTTCGAGAAATTTGTGTAAGAAAACAACTTTGTAGTAATAACCGTCTCCTTTTGTTTTTAAAAACATAACGACAGCTCTATCAAGTCTTTCTTTTACATCGTTCATATTCTCGCGTGTTGGCAACAATAGTTAGGATAACAAAAATGGCTAAAACCGGCTCGGAGACCACAGGATCACTGATACAAAACGAATAAACAATAAATAAACATTCAATAAGCCTTACTTCGCTACTCGACTTTCTATATATCATATCCCGATTAAATTAGCCATATTAGTTACCCATTTTAGTTACTCCTGCATGAACCATCCATTTCATGAAGTTGCCGAGATAATAACAAGGGTTTTTCACATTCAGATAGCCCATTATTTGGCTTTGTAGATAAATGATAGAACCCTTCACGGTTGTTCTGGTCCAGTTTGCCGAAAATTACTTGAGAAATGGTGGAATTTTCTTAGAAGTCTACATTCGAGCGAGGCAGTTCCACACGATCGCTCTGGCAAAAACCACATTTGCCAAGAGATAAGACGGTTTTCGTGTAATTTGTAACAAAAAACGCAAAAATTAGCAGTTGTGTAGGATTAAAGCTGCCTTTGGCTGTCTGAGAAGCCAAGTATTTGAAATGAAATTATTTGTGAGCAATTGTCCATCCGGTCCCAGGGTCGTCAATAAACGTTACTTCGCTACTGGACTTTCTGTAATTCATGTCCCGATTACCCGTGATGCAATAACAACCGTAAAGGGGTCTGTTGATAAGTACTTCTAGAATAAACTATAAGCCTCTGATATACCAAGATGTTGTTTTTGATAATTTTAATCAAAGGATTCTTTCTTTTCAGGCTATCAAACAACGGAAACGTTTGCGATGATTACGTAACGGACTGATATCAATGGAATAATTCAACAGTTGAGAACTGAATATGCTCAAACTAGCAATGGTTACTCCAAAACCTTTATAGGGCTAATCACGGCAAAAAAAATAGAAGCAGTATGACAGGTTAAAGCGTTTTAACATTATAAATCTATCTAAGCATAAAAGAAATAAAAAACGAGTTCACGATTACGCAATCATCTGTACATTTATCCATAATTCGTAGCCCATAAACATCTAGTATTACCCATAAAAACGCATAGTGAGAATTTGTGAACCTCATGTTTCACACACACACAGTGTTGTTAGTACAAGGAAGAGATTTACCAACTGTTGCCTTTCCTGAGTTTCTTTTAGCCGTGTAATGTTCGCAGTGCATTGTGGTAAAATGTACAACCGCCCTCTCAGTTATTGAAATGGTCGATAGACGGCATACCGAAAGCTGAGATGGCAGCAGTAGTATATTATATTATTTCAGTAGTATATTATATCTTCATGACATGCTAGTTAAAGCTAAACTATCTTCTGGAGTTTTTAATAAAAGTAACATTCAACTACTCCCTCCCGGCAGTTACCGCTGCGGACAAAATTGCGCTACTTGCCCTTACATTAATGACGGACTAACACAATACAACTTTTTTTCCACAGGCGAGACTCGTACCTTAAGACACTACTTCACTTGTAATACTAATAACGTAATCTACGTGATACAATGCAACCGTTGCAACAAGCAATACATAGGTGAAATTAAACGACGCTTAAAAGACAGATTTAAAGAAAACCGCCGCACCGTTAATAACCCTAAGAGCATATCTAAACCAACAACTGTATCCGAGCAATTCCTCTCTATCCCTAACCACACTGCCACTGGCATGCAACTCATTCCTATCGAAAAAAATATTTTCTTCCCGAGATTCCATTCGTAAAGCCGGAGAAGCTACTCTAATTATAAGAGCTAAAACCCTAGAACCTAATGGCTTAAATGCCAGAGATGAAACATTCTAAACATCCATTTCTGGTCCTGTCAATCACTTTCTCATTTATATTTAGCGTGAATTTGTTACGATTGTCAATTGTACCTGATGAAGACTTGTATGGCAATATTGTACAAAATTTATTTCACAAAGGTCGTATTGGCCTTGCTTTTTAATTCTTATATTTTAACTTGTCCAAGCCAATTTTATCATCTGTTGATGCGTCGATAGCAGAATCTCGTAAACGGTTGCCTGCATTTTCTTCCTTCAATATATTAGGGACCGAATTACACTCAGAAAACATGACGTAAAAGCAATTCAATAAACAGCCAGTTTTGCTGAATCAACAAAATTATTTCAATTGAGTATAGGAAACGTTTTGTGTTCGCTTAAACTAATAACTGACGTAAAACCTATCCAAATGATAATTTGTGCTAAGCACCTAAAACCGTTTAAATAAAGAGCTTTTTCGGTTTTGGCCAATTACAGTATCGACCATGAATGTTGTTGGACAGAAAGGTCTATAAACAGAGTTTATAAATTTTAAGAAGAGATAAACATTCTTTAAGAAAAGTACAGTGATTTTTATTAAAGCTTATGCAAATTTAAACAAGAAGTTAAAACGTTTAGTTGCGAAGTCCCAGCTCGGGCATAACACCGATTTTTTTCGGATGAGTATGTGAAAGGTAAATTACACTGTGTATATTTATTTCTCATATATATCCTGGTTCTAACCTTTCTAAGCCTCAAAATTATATCGACTTTGTGTTCGAAAGCCCTGATGGGTTTACAGAGGCTAGAGACACACTCAAATGAAGAAAAATAACGGGCCCATGGGCGACCCACGTGCGGCCAAAATATTCATCGCCAATTTGCTATGTTGCCAGCACGGTGAATACCCGATGGTGTAGTGGTCATCACACCTGACTAGAATACAGAAGACGCGGGTTCGAGTCCCAGCTGGGGCATAACACCTATATTTTTCGGATGAGTGTGTGAAAGGTAAATAACACTGTCTGTGTTTATTTCTCATATATCCTCATCGTTTTATCATGCGGTCAATTAGTCGGATTATATGCAAGCACAACGCTAGGAGTTGTGGGTAGATATACAAGTCGCCGTCTTTTTCGCTCATGCGATCAATTAGCCAATAGCGTTGAGCTTCACTGAATATGCATTTGTTGATTTTGTTGCTCAACTTGCTTTGCCGTAAAATTTTTTGGCTAGTTACGTTTTTAAGGCAAAAGTTATAAAAACATTAAGTTATACATGAAACAAATTGGCAAGCTATGAAATGTTTTTATTAGTTGATAATACGCTTCCAAAAAAAACAGTTTTTGTTAAGTGGTAAAAATACTTATAAGTTTTTCCGTTTCAACGAATAAGTTGTAACTTACTAATACGAAATGGGTGGAAATGTACATGTACTGACTGCAGGCAATCTCCAAAAGTACTGCTTTCTATAAAATGTATTTGTAGTTAACTATGTTTAAAGACGCCAGTTCTTAGCTATAATCTTTTGTTGCGAGCGAAATCACTTTGTTAGCAAATCTTTTTTGAATAAAGATGGATGCGTTTGTTAGCTCTGTGTCTAAGCAATCTTTTCTCGACTTTGATTTGTCTTTCATTGACTCTACTGCCTCCTTGAGTCAAGACCAAATGTCTATGACTTCCTTTAGCTAAAACCTCTTCGTTCTGCACAATTGGTAGAATTCGTAAAGACTCGGGAGTTTTTAATTGGTGTGGCAACTTTTTTGCTGGGACTGGACTTAATGAGTCTGTAGAATCCCTTGTTCTTATAACTGGAGCAGGTGTCCGAGATACAGGACTTTCTGTTTGCATTTTCAACTCTGGAGTCCTTCTGCTGCTTGTGTCGCGAACGCTGACCTGACCACACCGGAGGCGCAGTTCTTGGATCATTTTTCGAATGGCTCCACGCTCTGGTGCTCGAGAGGGTTTACCCGCTGAAAATTTAAGTTTAATCTATTAGAGGCAATAATAGAAGGTTGACAAACGTGTTAAGAGATATTGGGACATTAAATCAACAACTTCTTAGTTTTAAGCTGCCTGCCAAGTTGGTGGCCAAAAATCATACCAAAATGGTTTTAAACAGCAACCCAATTCACGAAACGAAAAACAAATACGATATACTTAAAAGTATCTTAAAATTTAACAGCAGCTAATTAGGAAACAAAAACCTTTAATTAAAAGAAAATACCAGACTAATTGTCACTGCTGAAAATTTTGTCTGGATGACGTTAAGTATTTGGATAATACATCTGCATGTAGAACGTACGAACTACATTAACCCTATTCAGACTGGGCTTTTTCAGGTTCCTTTGACTGGGGACTCCCCCCCCCTTCCCCCCTTAGTAACTTTGTATCTAAAAATGCTGTTATCAAGAAACTCGGAGGTTAGATAGAACTTGTCCAGCGAATTCAATTAATGTAATTGTTGTTCTTGTATGACGTCACACCATTCTTTTGCTTTTTGAACAAAGGCTTTGAGAGTAATGATTTTTAATGCATGGTAACACTAAACAAAGAAACTACAACAATGCTATACCCAATGGTGTTTTTCTTTTTTTAAAACGATTTGATCCTAAATGAAAAGGATCAAAAAATGTTGTCAGTGGCCTAAAATAACAAGGTATTATTGTAGCTTTTGAAAACAGAATTTTTACGTTGTTATGCCCCTCCCTGATAGACGGTTCAGCTACCTTTGAAGTGTACCCTTGCATTGTCTTTAATAAGCGAGTCACCCTAGCTAGGCATTGTTTTACCAGTTCAGAAAAATAACTATTGCACCGGTAAGTCGATGCTTTTTTATTCGCATGGTAAAGGAACCTTGTGTATGATCTTGTACACTATTATACTAGCTATTACTTGGATTAAAGCACTCCTTTTAAATACGTGCCTTGTCTTTAGCTGCTAAGTTGTCTTAATGATTTGAAAAATTTTCCAAAACATACATATATGTTTCACAAAAATACTTTGATCCTTTAAATCTGGATTCCTGCATGAACTGATGAACGTAATCTCGTACCGAAATCTTCTCAACCAGATCTGGATACGAGATTACTGAAGAACGCTATGAATAGGTAGCAGGGAAAAACTTTATGGGGCTAGGGACTAAAAGAAAAGATAATCCCACACATTTCTACTGATTTTGCCAATATTACTTAGGGAGAACATTCAAAACTTGGGAAAAAGACAACAATTTGTCCACCATTACGGAATCTACAGCTATAACTAGTCGAATAATAGCTACGTGATTTGAAGAGCATTTGATTAAAAAAACAGTAAATGCTGAAATATGTCGGTGCCCGAAATAGCCAAAAACAAAATACACAACGATTTCTATTCATTTTTATTACTATTTCTTACACATTTCTCGATAATGAATGTTGTAAATAGCCTGAAATGAATAAAGCTTGTAAATCGCTCGGTTCTTGAGTGCAGTTCTTGCGACAGCTGAATCACTCTGCGGGTTCCAAACTGTAAACAAATGATAAATCAAAATAAATTATTTTCCAGTTTTTGAAAGATATAAATTGTATAAACAAAATCGACTGACACCAACATTAATTAATCTGATGTAGCTCAAGTATAACAGTAGTAAGTAAATAAAACTTCATTTACACAGGGAAACCATTCAGGTCTAAGACTGGTCTCCATAGGGACCCTGCATCTAAAGAATTAATTTACATCAAGAAATTTCATGAACCACAAAATTTAAAAAGCTTATTAAAATACGACACAAGATAAGGAAACTACATTTTAAAAAGCCTAAGAACTACAATGTATAACACGTTTAAAGCCTAAAATAGTAGAGTTAAATGGTAAAAAGGAATGTCTTGCTCGGCGGCAGAACGTTTGAATGTTTTCACTCTTCACTCTTCAACATGCACGATTGAACGTAAAAAGGGCACCCCTTGTATCAGACCCGGTAAAACCCGATCAAGTGGAAAACTTTCCCTAACCTGGTGAAGCTTTCACCAACCTTGGGCAAGTCTAAAACTTCAACAGCCTGATTTATGAATTCTCCTGGTTTAGCCCAGTTTGTAAGCCGGGTGCCAGTCTGTCGTGCGGGAGGCCCGGGTTCGATTCCCGGTGCCGGTTCTTCAATCAAGGTCTTAAAATAACGTAACAGAAGGTGCTGCCTTTGCTCAATATCTGCAAACGTCTTCTCGGATATATAAGGACGTTAAACCGTAGGTCCCGGGTGGCAGAACGTGAAGGGGACCTCGAGTCCTACTGCCTGTTCTCCCGTGACTCGTTGAGTCAAAAATATTATAAAAATAACATCCCTGAGTCCTGATAGAATAAATAGCTTGTTGGCAACAATCCCAGTGAAAATTTTATTTCCTAGAGAAAAGTTTGCCATATAAAACACGGTGAAAATTTTATTTCCTAGAGAAAAGTTTGCCATATAAAACACAGTGAAACCTTTATTTCACCATGTCTGCTACATAGGTGTTAAAAATGCTTTATGTCTACCCGCCTTTTTTATAAGCCCAACCAGTAACTTTCAGCTTTTTTAGCGATTTCTGTTTCAAATTGTTCTTCAATTGTTCTGATTTCCTGATAACTCCAGATAGTGGATTAGTTGATCAGAACAATAAAAAGACGCTGACAGTTTTTTTTGTGGTTGTTCTTAACTTATTCCTAATTTGCAGGCAAAATCTCAGCCTGGTGATTGTTCTTAACTTATTCCTAATTTGCAGGCAAAATTTCAGCCTGTTGATTATTCTTAACTTATTCCTAATTTGCAGGCAAAATTTCAGCCTGGTGATTATTCTTAACTTATTCCTAATTTGCAGGCAAAATCTCAGCCTGGTGATTATTCTTAACTTATTCCTAATTTGCAGGCAAAATCTCAGCCTGCCCGGTGTTCTCATAAAACTCGTACTTATAATTATAAAAATCAGGTAGTCATGGACTACAAAACTAGCTGTCGATCCGGTTGTATAATACAAATACATACAGCAAGGAATGATAACAGAATTGCCTCGGTCAAGGGCAAAAAAAGAATTATATAATTTCTATTTAAGCTTTCCCCTTAGCCGTCTTGTAGCGCTAACTGCAGTCGACCCGAAGTCTTTTAGACTGAGGATTGACTTAGGCAATAACTCGGTTCCAGGTTCCCGTCTTATTGCCCGTGCTATGTAATTACGTACACTCTCCTTGCTCGCGGTCATCTCTTACAAACACGATGACAAAGTAGCTACCGCTGATATCAGCTGTAGCTACAAAAACAGCATGTACACTACGAGGAAACATGTAATATTGTAAACATAAAGAAAGCATTAACTTACCGTAAGTCTTGGTTTCGTATCGACGAACCCATGAAGGGAGAACGCAGCTTCTTGAAGAGTGGTGAATGATACTTTCGTTCCTTACGGACCTTACCGATGCTTTTTGCTTTCGACTTCTTCCTTGCTTGTGAAATTTGTCTTCCAACATAAGGCAACCCGTGTTTATATAGCTTGTCAGGCCAACAGGAAACATGTCGCATCTCGGGCTGACGTAAACTGATCGATGTCCAAGTATGCCTGAGGTTTATTTTATATTTTTTGATCGAAGCATTTTCAACATTTTTGCCATGACTTTCCAGCATTGTTTACCAAGCGCTTTGTTTTGCGGCACTTCGAATAATGGGCCTGTTTGTTGCGTAGTTTCATTTCAGTGTTCCGAATAAACAGAACTGCTAGAGTTTGTTGATTTGGGCTGAAAAATAATTAAATTTCTTCCACGCGCCACATCCTGCACGCAAATGCTTAAGATGAGTTATTCTTTTGTTGCCAAACTTGATCCGTCTACATAAATTTTTGTCATGTCTCTGCTTTTTAAAAAACGAAGCAGTTTTTTTCTCACAAACATAGGAAACCGATAACGAGCGCAGAGATTTTAATTGACTAGAAATATTATCAAGGCCAAAGTCTTTTTTCTTTGAGAGTTTAAGCATCGCATTTTTATCACTAATTTAAAAATTCTTGCTACTCAACGTTCCAAATAAAATCTTAAGCCTCTCTAAGACGGGACTGGCTTCAACTGTCGGTTTTAAAGAGATGTCCGTCTTATAGAGACTTATATATACAGAGGAAATGACTGAGAAAACGCACGGTAGGGACAAAGCTTTTGTGTACGTTTTTCAGAGGTGGCAATCTTATCTGGGTGTCGATCCGTCTTGAGGGGTTCGACTGCCGGGACACTCTTTTTATCAATTTAGTATTGACAGTATCCGTGTATTTACTTGGAAGTATAAACGTTTAGTTAAAGCCGTGTGAACATCCAGTATTGTTTCAATTGGTGCCAACCTTAATTTGAAAACTGGGTCTGACTCTGTTTTAGACACAAAAAAAGTGTCGGTGCCTCTTGTATCCTCTTCCGAGGTGTGCTGTCTGCTTAGATATGTGACCACAAGCGTAGCTTGTCCAGCTACTTGTAAGAAATATAAGAAAACACTCAATAAGCTTGATAACAACAACTTATATGGCATCAACTACTCCAGCAAAGTCCATAAATGGCATAAAACCGATTGCAGGTGCAGTCGCAAATGATCTTTACTAAACAATAATCCAATATCGCCCCGCAGAAAGCTCTTATAACGGTCCTTGAAAGTATATAATGAGGTCATTATATTACATTTAAAAAGGTTAGCCTGTTCGTTCGATGATTAGACAAAAAAGCGAATCATTTGATCTGTTTGATAATGTTGAGTGATGATAAGTTTTACAGTTGGTGAAAGAGATGAAAATGCTGATACATAATACTATAAACAGCACAGTACGAGAACCTACATAACTTATTAATTAAAATTTAAAATTCAAAAACTAACATTGAAACAGTGACTAACAGATGGTTTAGGACGTTTGATAAGTTGATACGCAACAAGGTATTAATGAAAATTGGTTTCCTCGATATAACACTAGCAGTAGTAGTAGAAGTAGTAGTAGTAGTAGTAGTAGTAGTAGTAGTAGTAGTAGTAGTAGTAGTAGTAGTAGTA
>JAOBRD021138516.1:0-10912 GCA_027575215.2 Hydrozoanthus sils | reverse complement strand
TTTATTTTTCGAATATTTTTTTCTCTCTCTTCTTGACTGTCGGACACGGAGTATTTTGCATTTCCTGTCCGACAGTTGAAAGGCAATTTACTAAAAACTAAATGTCATATGTAGCAATGATGTTCTATGCAGGTAATATTTATTTATTTATTACTGTTTTGCGCTGACGCTTTTTAATATGCTATACTTATTTGTTTAATGTTTTGACTATTTTTTCTCTCTCTTTGTGACTGTCGGACACGGAGTATTTTGCATTTCTTGTCCGACAGTTGAAAGGCAATTTGCTTAAAACTTATTGTCATATTTAGCAATGGTGTTCTATGCAAGTAATATTTATTACATTATTGTTTTGCACTGAGGCTTTTTAATATGCTAAACTTATTTTTTTTATATTTTTTTTCTCTCTTCTTGACTGTCGGACACGAAGTATTTTGCATTTCCTGTCCGACAGTTGAAAGGCAATTTACTAAAAACTAATTGTCATATGTAGCAATGATGTTCTATGCAGGTAATATTTATTTATTTATTACTGTTTTGCACTGACGCTTTTTAATATGCTATACTTATTTGTTTATTTTTTTGATTATTTTTTCTCTCTCTTCTTGACTGTCGGACACGGAGTATTTTGCATGACTTCCTGTCCGACAGTTGAAAGGCAACTTGCTTGAAACTTATTGCCATGTGTAGCAATGGTGTTCTATGCAAGTAATATTTATTACATTATTGTTTTGCACTGAGGCTTTTCAATATGCTATACTTAATTTTTTGATTATTTTTTCTCTCTCTTCTTGACTGTCGGACACAGAGTATTTTGCATTTCCTGTCCAACAGTTGAAAGGCAACTTGCTTGAAACTTATTATCATATGTAGCATTGGTGCTCTATGCAACTAATTGAAGAAAATGCAAGGGAAAGGTATTGCCTGGGGTGTCTAACTAATTCGGCCCGAGTAAAGGTTACACGTAGCCTCTTGTTAAATTGTTGTTTGGCACTGACGCTTATTAAAAATGCTAGCCTATACTTGTTTAATTTTTTTGATTATTTTTTCTCTCTCTTCGTGACTGTCGGACACGGAGTATTTCGCATTTCTTGTCCGACAGTCCCATTTGCCTACTCAAAAGCGATTGTTACATCCATAAGTTGGTTAATATTTATTGCTCGTCGTGCTTTCTTTTGGCTTACTACCGAACTATTTGCACTGATAATTCTATTATGACCGTCAGACACGGAGAGTATTGAATAGCCCCTCGTATATAAACGCGGTCAGCCTAGTCAATTAAGTGTTTTAAAAACTTGTTTTTATCGCGCCAGGCACGTTAAGATCGTGAAATTTACAAACAGAAGCTCAGTGCCTTAATATTAAGCTGTATCATTAAGAGTGAGATGGATGGGCGAAATCATGCTACGTTTTCTGTCGAGAAAAGCATATAAATGAAGATTTGTCGAGATAGCTTATCTTGGTTGACGAATGATGGGTAACTGGATCGGATCGACTGATATATTGTGAAACAGATCATTTCGGTTTCTTTGCTCTGTCAGTTTTCTCGGTCGGTAATTAACTCGCAAGAACGTAATTAAAACATATTCATGTTCTATGAATAACATGTAGATAAAAGAAAGCTAAATAAAATGATTTCTGAACAGTCGGACACGGAGAATTTTAAGTTTATGTGTCCGACAATTGCTCCACGAGAGTCAAAATTTTCTAAGTCCCACGTAGATTTCAACTCCGCTACTGAGTGCCGAGCTCAACCAGATATTTTGCACGGACATTTGTGGCAGTCATCTTGTGAAAGTGAGCCTTCTTATTAATGCTATAATGTTTAAGATGAGAAAAACTGTGTGTATTTGGTGTAATTTTGAGAAATTTATCAACTGTCGGACGCGGAGTTTTGTTGAAACCCTATACGACTGTCAGACACCGAGACACTTCGTTTAATTTATTATCCACAGTTATGGGTCTTTTTAGTGCACAAAGCGGGGGTTTTGCTGTACGATAAAGACCAGAGTAAATCGTTTTTGTCCGTTCGTTCTTCTTTTTGACACGTTTTACAAATGGTTTCTTTAGCTAAAAGGTAAATCCTTTCTCGAGCCAAGAGGCCCACCACTACATATACGGTTTCTGAAGTGTTAAGGGCGAACGTGAGTCTCTGACTCCCCCTGGACACAGAGGGCACTAATCCATCGGAGGTTTAAAAGCCCCAGCAAAAGCTGGTACTCATTTGAGCTGAATCGACTTGAACAAGTCAGGTAAAGCGTCTTGCTCAAGGACGCAACACACAGCGATCTGATCGGCGCTTAACTGTCAAACTCGAACACGCCACAAATCGTATACTTTCTTAAGTTGTTTTTTTTGTTCGATTTCTGTGGCGGGTTTCCTGGTTAGCAGTTTTAAACGGTCTAGGTAAGAGCAGGTTAGCTAAGTTTTAAATCTCCTGTTTTCATCTCATCTGCGCTTTCGCGTTACTCATATTACTGAAATCTTTTAGCAATAACTGTCAATCAAAATGTCAACACTTACAAACATAACAACTTGAGCATAGTTAATTTAAATACAGTAGGTCTTCATCGAAACACCTAGGATTACGAGTCAGACACGCTAACCGCTCGGCCACTGCGCCGCCGTCATTACAAAAGGGTTGGACATAATATTTGAAACAACTGCAACTATCATTTGTTTCTCGTGCACGGCTTTTTCGGAATTATTTTGGCGAAGAACGTTTCTCGGCTAATTAAAAGCATACGAACTAATCTTTTTTTATGGTTATGTCTAAATGCCAAGGTTGAACATTGCAAAAAAAAGAATGAACTACTAAACTGTTCTTTTAGCAATATTACTCCCCGAATGCGTCCAATGATCAATAGGGGAATGTAAAAAAGTTAACGAAAAAAATTAGCACTTCTCTTAACTAAAAATAACCTGTCTGATACTCGGGTTATTCTATCACAAGCTATCGACAGGTCAACAAAATGAGGATTTCCGTGTCCTGGGACAACTGTTTTCGTTATGAAATTAATTCCCGCGGGAATAACTTGATACTTGAACTCAATTTTTTTAAAATATGCTTCATGCGATCTGCGCTAACACTCGCTGATGATGACTTTTACATCGGAAACGTTTGGTTTTTAACTTTTTATAATATTTTAGCCTTTTTATCAATTTTAGCGATTTATCATGTTTAATAAGTGCCTAACCTCCTGCATTTTGTTATCGATATTGCCGTTCTGACTGAGCACTTGTTTCGGCCATCTCAACACCTTTTTCTGAAGCAGTTCCAGATATACTAGCTCCTGTTTTGAGTGAAAATTGTTCGTTCAACTGAATTTAAAGACGGTTTGAAGTCTTCTGACTGATTGTTACACATCATTTCGGTAGCTTCATTAAATGTTGCTCAGTGTTACGTTTGAGAAGGGGAAAAAAACGCTCAGTTTAAACTGCTACAAAATAAGGAATCAACACCGTATATATAATTGACTTTAGAAAAACAAGTCTCATTCATGAATACGTAATTTATTTTGAGTAAGTAGTACATTGTTCATTATGTATAAATTATAGTTATAAACACTTAGAATGTCATTCATTTCTTTTTCCTCCCATTCGACAAAAGACAATGTTCACTGAGATCAAGCCTTTAATGACCAAACATATTATATCATCGGTAAGCCATTTCTTTGACGAAAAGAAAGATCTTAACTGATATTTTTCCCTTTGTAGATTAAAGAAGATATCCTCCGACACCACATCCTCGGATCTTGAACCGGCGCTCGCTATGTTTATCAACTTTTGCGAGATATTCGTAACGTTCCTTTATTTCACCGTTTGTTCTTCCAACAAAACAGAATTACATATTGGGGTTTTTATTGGTATTGAGACAGAAGACGTGGGGTGGAACAGCGCCGGTGTATTACCAGCCATACAACTGGCAGCAAGGCATATTAATGAAAGGAAAGACTTGTTGATAAACTACACTCTACGACTTCATCAAAAAGACGCGCGTGTAAGTCAAATGCTTCACCGTTGCTTCAAAATAAACATTAAAGTGCCCATAACCTTTCCTTTTTTTGTTTTCTTATCCAAAAGTACTTAAAATGAATATTGCCGAAAAAAATTATGATTTGAAAAAAATGCGAATTTTTTACGAAACTTTTAACTCTACATTTTTTGATCAACCCTTGCCTTGTCGCCGATCATGAGGATGACAGGCTCAATCTAAGATTAAGGAATTTGCATCACCGTCGCATTAAAATAACACTAATTTTGTCAGAGGAGGAAAGTTTTAAAGAAACAGATAGCGAAAATCAAGCTGCATTACATCTTTCTGGCACTTTTACACCCCACTGTTGTTGCTGTACGAAGAGCGGTGTTCCTTTATCTACGTCTTATTGACGTCACGTCCTTAACCTACGTCCCCATTGAATTGGCATTTGGTGTACCAAAATGGCAGCGATTTTCATTGTTTTTAAAGACTGGTAAAATAGTCGCGTTTTGTTCGAATCAAATTTTTTTTTGCGAAATTTTCTTTTTAAGATACATACTTAATTTTAGATAAGAAAACAGAAAACGAAAGGTTATGGGCACTTTAATTAATAGTCACGTTATGCTTTTTTTTTTCGAGTTCGAGTTTGCTTTCACATCGGAAAAGACGGCAAATGTTTGTTTTTTGTTGTTAAAGACGATTTGGTTGGTGTTTCCAATCACTTGACTGGCTTTCATTAGTTATACCTAAGTCAGTCACACAGTAAAAGAGGAAATGTCTCGGTTAAGGTTAACGTTCCCAAGCAAGATATCGTACTACAACCGTATAACAGATCAATATAATTTTTTTAAACAAAAGTTATTTCTTATCTAATGGGATATAATCTATGCTGATTGATTTTCTGCCGAGAGAACATATCAACATGAGCTGCTTGAACCACGAAATATTAAAACTTCGAACCACTTACGAATTGCCTGGCTAACCAACTTTTTCAATAACCTTGATTGTTTTTGTTTGGCGAAAGCAGTCTTGTAATTGTTAAGGTTGATGTTTCGCCGAACAGTAGTTTCATTAAGCGTGAGGTCTTTCTTTCGAACAAAATGTACAAAATCTGTTAACACAATAATCTCATGTTTATGCTAACCATTTTCCCCACCTCGCACTTTGATCGTAAGAAAAGAAACAAGAATGTGCTAAAAAGACTAAATGAAATTTGTAAATGTTTGCATTCGTTTAGTGAGTTAGTTTTCATTCAAAAAGTCGTTGCCGAACGGTAATCAAACTTGTAATAAATTGGGAGCACCTGCTTTGCAATTTGATTAAGTTCATCAGCTCCCCTCTACGTGAAAATTATCAGCAGTTCTACCTTCTCAGTGTGATGCAGACTGGAGACATCTAATAAATCGACGCTTGCTGTCCAAAAAAGGGGAATTTTTTTCATTAGAGTCGTTTTGTCGCTAAAGCTATCAATGTCGTTCATTACATAACTGCTCGTTTCCGATTAATGCATTGAATTTTTTCGCCAAGCAAAGGCAAATGTTTGTGAAAACTGAACTCCGGTTGACACTATATAAAATATATAACTTCCCTTAATTCTAAAAAAAAGAGTTTTTGAAAAATACCCAGTGAAATAAAGAAAAATGAAATCGAGTCATGTAGAGATAACCTGACTTTTATCAGCTTAACTTTTCATTCAGAAGGCCAGTTTTTATCGTTATTAGAATTACAATTACAACCCGGCAAGTATAATGCTTTTTCGATTCATTGTCAAAAATTTAGAGTTCATGCAAGTTGGCCAGATATTGGCGGCAGCCAGAATCACTACAAATGGCATCTTTAACCTGATTCTATTTGCTTAGAATTTAAAATTGAAACAAAACATAGTATTTAGACGCGTCAACTCATCAATACTAAATGGCCAGACTACTAAAACAGTAATTCTAATCAGACTCGGAAAAAATATTATTTAAAGGAATTGGTCCCTAACTGTGGATTCTGAAGTATTCTGAACTTCTTTTTGACTACTTAGTTGGGAGGGCAACCAAAAGAAATGATAATTTCAAGACAAGCCAGCTCTCTTTGCAAGCAACACACTGACACGATCGGAACGAATACTCCTCGAGGCAAATACAAGTATTCTACTATTGTTGTTTCTTTTCAGCATCTATGTAGCCCTTGGTAAAGCCTGGTACGGCGTTGTAATTAAAGGTAGAACAAAGTATACATCGTCCGATCGATAAATAGAATTGAAACTTAAAACGCTGTTCAAACGGATAGATTTCGACGTTTTGATGAAGCTGTTTTTTAGGGCAAAGAGTTTCTGTTTAAACAAGAGTTTTGTTTTGCATTTTTTAAATCATGAAGCTACATAGCCGCCATGAAGCCAAATGAATAAAAAAATTCCGGTTTTTTCTTAGAGCATTGAATAAAAAGGATGCGCTCGCTAATGAAAAATCAAAGATTGGGTTTTACTTTGAGGTTTTATGCGGGTTCTTCGAGGCATTCAAAACAAAAATCCTGAAAGACTTATTATTACTACTTGAACTGTATGTTTATTGCGTTTTCAAAACTGTGGTAAGACTATAGTTTTTTCTTTTTTTACCAGTTTTTTTCCAAGAAAAACGGCTAAAGTGTTCGTGCTTCCTTTTTTCTTTTGTTTACAATATTTTGACTCGAGGGGCCATGGGAGAACAGGCAGCAGGACTCAAGGTCCCTTTGAAGCCTGCCATCCGGGGCCTGCGGTTTAACGTTTTTAAATCATCGGAGAAGACGGAAAGTTCTAACCGTTTGCAGGGTATCAAAGCAAAGGCAGCACTCTATCCACAATTATTTTAGACCCTGAGTGAAGGCTCGGCACCAGGAATCGAACCCGGGCCTCCTCGGGCGACGGACGGGCGCCTCACCAATTGGGCTAGCCAGGCGGCGGTTATAAATAATTACTTTATTTAGAAAAAGAAAACTCGCAAAGAAAATCTTGAACATATTGATTCAATAATCCAATCCCTTTAATTTTGTGTCAGAAAGGGTTCGTGATATGTGTTTGGAATTTCCAACTGAAGCAAAAATAAGTTTTTCAGTAGCAGAAAAGCTCTTTGAAAAATAATCGGCATGGTTTCAGACTTAGGCCTAGGGAAATAAGAAAAAGGAAGGGACTGAGAGAATTTTCTTTCAATTTCTCTTCTGCTCTCGCTTTACTTCTCCTTCGGCCCTCAGCAGTGTCAGGGGAGACACTAGGCAAGCTATGAGCGATTTCGTGCCTCCGGGGCATCGACGAACCCTGATTCTTAGAAAACTTATACCGGTTATAAGGAAACTATTGGCAGTTACAGGCAGTTTCGTGCCTTTGAGGCATAAGCGAGCCCAGACTATTGCCAGTTACAGGCGATTTCGTGCCTGTGAGGGAGACATGGACGAACCCCCGGCAATTCTTGGAAAACCTACAGCGGGTTACCACTTATGCAAACTCCAGTCAATTCAGTCAGAAAGGGAACTATTGCCAGTTACAGGCAATTTCATGGGCCTCTGGGGCAAAAGCGATCCCCGATTCTTGGAAAATCCAGGGCGGGTTTCCACTTATGAAAGCTCGAGTCAATTCAGTCAGGAGGGGGACTTTTACCAGTTACAGGCGATTTCATACCTCTACGGGGCGTGAACAAGACCCTCTTCTTGAGAAACCTACAGCATGTTACCAACTATGAAAGCTGGAGTCAATTCAGTCAGGGAACTATTGTCAGTTACAGGTGATTTCGTGCGGGTTCGTTCAGGTCACGGAGATTTTGAACGAGCAGAACTCGTTAAAACTCCCCGGTTGCGTGTTCGGAAATTGCCCATTCTCCCGATTTTCAGGGCGAAAAGCAGTTGCTACTCAAGATGTTTTTTCTCTTTTCAGTGCTCTCATGCTTACGCAATTAAGGGACTAATTGAAGTGCTTCAGAGCACAACAAAAACAATAGCTTTGATGGGACCCGGATGTTCAATTGCTGCAGAGCCAGTGGCGGATTCATCTCATTTTTGGAACTTAAATCAGGTATAAAGCTGAAACTTTGTTTAACAATCAACCGAGACGATAGACTCAAATTACCCCAATTAACGAGATAAAAAGTAGTTTCTTTTATTATTGTTTCTAGGTTTTTAATAATTTGACTTTCGCTATACACCAGCTAAAACCTTTTGTTCTCTCATCAATGTATTGAGGCAAACTCCCTTCTGCTTCTTCAAGCTCGAGGTTTTTTTTCATGAACATGATTGTTTTCCCAGACAATAATTGTTAAAACCTAATCTACTGCTCAGTCACGTGATCTGAATTGGGTAAACAAAGTTAGCGGCGAACAGTAACGATGTAGGAAGAAGGTTATTTCGACAAAAATATTGCCTTATTTGCTTCGTCTTTCTGGAAACGAAGTAAAAAAACACTTCAGAGGCTGTGGAGATTGAAAAGCAGGTATCTTTAAACTTTTCATTTTTGTTGCTTTTTTATGGGTTGTCCCGTTATAAAATTTTTAAAATTTGTTTCAGGACTTCTTTTTTACAAGGTTATAACATCTTTATCACTACTTCTTGCCGATTCAACATAAGTGACAGTCATGTATTCATGAGATTTGTTATTTTTCACGTTAGGTTTCATTCTCAGCTGGCACTTCAAGTCCTTCAAATAAACGTTTCCCAAATTTTTTCGCCTTAACTTACAAGAAAATTACCTCAACTTGGCGATCGTTGCCTTGCTGAGGTACTTCAAATGGAAAAAGGTTGCGGTTGTAAAGCAAGATGAAAGCCTTTTCAATTATGTGAGTAACAACAAGAGGTCAAGTTGTCCCACTAAGGATGAAAAGTAAAACTGCCTTGTTTGACAGTGCGATGGAAGTTGAAAATTAAATCATCGCAGTGGAGAGGGAAATCGCTCCATTTTAGCGTGAGCTTGCTTCATCGAACTCAGGCTCGTATGGAGGGGAGGGGATGCAATAGATGCGCTCGCATACCCCCACAGGCAGCGAGTGTTCACCAAATATTTGAAAAAGCTACGTCCTCTACCTCTTTCTAAATTTGTTTTGTAGTTCAAAAGTTGAATAACACCCAAGTTTTTAAGGTTGGTCTTGCCAGTGACTTACGTTCCAAACTTTATATAAAAATCGCTAAATTAATGTGTCGCCAAAAAATTTCATGTAATCCAAAATTATCTTGGATCGCCCCTCGAGAAGTTCAGCCAAAAATGCACTTGAACAGTGAGCTTTAAGACTCTTACCCATAGAAGATGGTTTCACCGCTGTACAACAATGTTTAATTTTGCAAATAGATTTTATAACTTTAATCTTATATTTACTCCAATATGATCCTATAATATCCGCTGAAAAATAACTTTTATGTAGTTCGTAGTTAAACTAATTGGGGCAAAGAACGTTTTATTAGCTACACAGCAAATGATTGGAATAATTTAAAGACCGAAATTAAAGAAACCAGTGTCGTTTGGCTTTTAGAAACTAGGCACAGGTAAATGATAAAGATTTTTAGGTCTGATCTTAGATTTTGTGTTTCTAATCCTATTCGTAGATTTTACAGGTTTAACAGATTGTATTATAGCTTTATTTGGTATTTTATTTGCATGGCTCTACCGAAAACCGCCCACTGGCGATGTAGCCCCTGGATAAATATTTTATTTATTTACTATTTATTTTAAGATAAGTAAATATCTCCCTGTCACTAGGTGAATGAAGACCTTCAGCTCAAACTACGAGAGGCCAACATTTCAGTCGCTACTACCAACAGCTTTGTCAACAATCCAAACAGCACTATTGCAAACCTTCGAGTAAGTACTCATTAAAACAGAATTGAATACACATGGACTGTTTCTTGGTTAGAAAAGTTGTTGCTGCTCGAAATGCTCCGAATGTTGAAGAATTTTTCAAACCAGTTCAAGTTTACTTTTTTCAGGACAGTAAAGCAAGAATTATTGTTGCTTTAATGTATGAAGACAAGATGAGGAAACTGATGTGCGAGGTGAGCCGTTCAGAATTTACTGAACTAGTCCCGAGGTTTGTATCTTTCTGCCGATATAGAACCGATTGATATAAGTCGACATTAGGCGAGTTTTTGTTTACATTTTTGCCTCAATAGCATACGCACTCTTTACAAATTCAGCTACAGAAACAAAGCTTCTGAGTAATGAAAATGTTTCTACAAAACAAACTTTTTCTGAAAATTTGAGATTGATATCTGAATAATCTTTCCATGATGCGGTTTTAAAAATTGGAAATTTTGTAAAAACTGTATGGCTTATTATTGTTTGAGTAGTATTTTTTTCTTTGAAACTACACTTATAGAAGCGAAAGTTCGGTCACTAATAAACTTTGATAAGCATTCTCAAGTTTTCAAGTCAGTTGTTTTTTATCTTTGTTCTTTCTCCGACTTAACTTGCGTTGTAATGAATCAGAATGTAAACAATGACGTCAGCAGAAACTCGCCAATAGAATTGCTGACCCCAAATGCAATGATTAGAGGCTTTGTATTATTACTCACGTGACTCAGGAACACTTAAAGGAAACTAACTTGAAAATAGAAATTATATTAATTGTAATTATAAAGTTACTTTTTCCTTTTTTATTCCGTTGGCACGAAACGCCGCGTAATAGTTGGTTTTCCACGAATTTTCTTGTAAGACACCGCAGGCGCCAAAGTGCCTGTCAGCGGTCGTTAGTGACGTAAGTGGTGGGGAGAGTGTTTATAATGTTACAAGTTTTCTGTATACAACTCCAAGAAGTTGCACATGTACAAGGACTGTTTCTATTCAAAACGATGGATAAAGTTTAGGTCTTAAGGTTTGCTTTAGCCTGCCGAATGTGCGTTGCTTAATGATCTCGTCACTGACGTCATAAACAACCGCTGACAGGCGTTTAATTTTTGAAACGTCGAACAAGAAACGAAAAGTCGACTTAAGTTGGTCAT
>JAOBRD021138408.1:0-10913 GCA_027575215.2 Hydrozoanthus sils | reverse complement strand
TTACTGTTGCTTTGATATCCAATATTCACCTTCGACTAAAAAGTATACCAAACTAAGAGAAAAAATGAAAACAAATACCGTTTTAACGTTTTTGAGAGAACCATCGTTATCTGTACGTACTGTAATTAATTTAAGATTTCTTAAATGTAGTTCTTCCACCTTTTAGCTAGGCCTGTCCCTAACTAAACTCTCTAATGGCCACACTTTTTTGAAAGAATCAAAATTTGATCTTCCCTTTCTATGACGATGTCGATAGATCAAATTGCAGAATTTTGGAACGTGTCGACTTAACTGAAATAAACATACTTTTTGCAGTTGCTTTTTAACTTAACCTACTAAACCAAAAGAGATAATCATTGTTGTTGTTTTATTTAATTAAAGAAAGTGGCTCCGGTTCACATTATTATTGATTTCGCTCGGCTGTGGTTTCTTCGGTACTGTTATTTTGGTAACGGTACTCGACTTTCCCCAGGCGGCGAAGTAAAATTATCACCTTGCGTTTTGGCTTCTCCAAGGGATACTTTTTACGGGCCGGCTAAGCATTTTTCACAGAAAAGAATATGGATAATGTGCTTTAAGATTGTTATAATTTCATTTATGAAAAACGTCTCCAGTATAACTTTTTCCGGCCTAAAGTTGGTTACTATTCAGCCTGTTCCCACGGGTTCTTCAAATGGGGTTTTCTAACTGCTCAAATAGTTTCAAAACTATCATGTTTCTACAATCAAACTAATGCAGCAGTAAGCGCAATAGGTGGGTAACAATTCCTGAAACTTGTATCAAAAAATATGAACGCGTTTGGTTGTACGCGCTAAAAAAATCCATTTTTTTTCCAGTTGATATTTTGAACCGAGACAGGCGCTGGCGGAGGTGTTTTCGGCACTTTTCAATTTTCCTAAATTTTGAAAAACTAAAGCGCTCTTGAAACTTTTAATTATACTACTGCAAATGTCTCACTATAGGGGTTATTTTAGAAAGGTTTTTAAAATTTCGAGTTTTTACAACTGTCGCGGCACTCTCGATTTTTACAGTTATTGACTCTTAAGATTGTTATACGCTAATGAACCCTTAGCGAGCTAAAACACATTTTATTACCGATACAATACGTTTACAGGTTTGAATCTTCGCTTGGGTATAATTCCTAACTTCTGCCACTCTTTGCACGCTTAACTTGATAAACCTACAGCCTTTACATCTAAAATATCCTTCCGGAACAGAGTTTCTACCAGAAAACTTGTACTTGCATATTTCACAATTTAGTAGTTTGCCTGGAACGTATTTGCTTTTAATCGGTTCTCGCCATTCGCATTGATTGAATATTGATTCGCATTGATAGTTGAAAATTGAAGGTTAAACAATAGAGAATTAATTGTGTTTATTGTTTTTCGCAACTAAACATTTTAACTTCTTCCTTGAATTTGCATAAACTTTAATAAAAGTCACTCTACTTTTCTTAAAGATTGTTTATCTTTTCTTAAACTTTATAAACTCTGTTTATAGACCTTTCCGTCCAACAACATACATGGTCGATAATTGGCCAAAACCGAATCCTGAGTGAACACAAAAGGTTTTCTCTACTCCATTCGAACGGTTTTAGGTATTTAGCACAAAAATATCATTTAAAGTGGTTTTACGCCAGCTATTAGTTTAAGCGATACAAAAGGTTTTCTCTACTCAATTGAAATGGTTTTGATGACTCGGTAAAACTTAACACAAAGAATTTGCTGTGAATTGCTTTGACGTTATGTGTCTAGAACAAAGAACGTCCGACAAGCTCATACGAGTACGTACAGGCGAAGCGCCTTTAGAATCAACAAAATTTTATGTCTGATAAGTTCAAAAATTTGTACTTTAAGCTTAAAAGTATTGAGCCAGGCTGCGCCTCTTTTTTATAGTAACGAACTGCGCCCTATTTTAATGTAAACGAGCTGTCCACTGTTTTATGTTAAAGACCTGTGCGCCTCAATTTATGATAATGAGCTGCGCCTCACTTGCGCCTCATTTGCGCCTCTTTTTTCCGGCTAATTCCATACCTACTATACTACTGACCTATTGTAAATGGTGACGTCATATCAAATGATTTATAGCACTTTGAAAAGAGCGATTCTTCACCAAGGAGGCTAATCAACCAATTTCAGGTGGCCCAACCAAATTAATTTATGTCTTTTTTGAAGCAACGCCGAGTTACAGAATGTTTTCAAAGCCGTATAAGCTACGTCAGAATATCGAGAAAAGTGTTGTCGGATCTCGCTGTATATATAAAGAACTGTTCAGCCTTCAGTTGAGTACAAAATTTCCATTGCAACTGAACACGAGCGAGTTAAGTTATAACTTACTACATAATAATGTCGCAACTGAAGATCCAAATCCTGGTCATTTTGTGTTTGATTTCTATGGTCACTGCTGCTATTTTAGTCCAGGGAGAGAAAGAAGTCGACAAAGTTTCACCGATAAAATCTATTTCTAATATCAAAGGAGTGACTCAAAATGTGACAGCGAAACGGTAAGGTTGCTTTTTAGATTAGGGAGTTTAGGATACGAGAACGCCGATGACGACTTCAGAAAACAATAAAATGAAAATCACAACGTGAAAAGTTCAGTTTTGAAGATTTTGCGACTACAACAACGACCTAAAAAAATTCTGTTAACCTTCTTTTACCTCTTAAAAAATCACTTTAATCCTTTACTATTCATAATTCGGACAAAAGAGAAAGCAAACTAGTCATAAGTGATCGAAAATGGCAAGCAAGAAATGTGTTTTTCCATAAGCTATGTTGCCGTCCTTCAATCTTAAACTCCCTAATGTGTAACTCAGTGTACGTATGCGTGCCGTCATTTCTTATCACTAGTTTGTTCCAGTGAATTAGTTAGTCTTACGTTTAAATTTCTTCTCTTGAGATTGCAGGAAAGTTTTCTCAAAAACCTCAAAGAAATTCACGATTCAGTTCCTCAACATGTAGGCTACGAGTACTCCCGTTAGCTCGTCCAAAGCTGGTCTCGTCCCCAGATCTCGTTTTGGCCGTCCGAGGTTTTGTCCGCGGACAACCAAAACGAGATCTGAGGACAAGATCAATTTTGCCAGGTTTCGTTTCCTCCTCTCCCTTCCCCTCCCCATCTCCCTTTTTTTGTCCTCGGACTGCCAAAACCAGATCTGGGGACGTAATCACGTCCAAAGCTGGTAAATCAAGAAGGCGGACAAGTGAACGCGCGAAAACTCCACATCCCGTTTCCCGCGCGTTACCTTGATTTACCGCGGCTTCGGACGAACTAAAGAAGAAAAAAGGGATCGCTTATAGTCTACCCAACATGACTTCCTGTAGCCTTACGTTGAGAAACTGCTGCGATTTTTTTCTAATTGATACTTCTGTTGTGGGTGGTAGAAAACCTAAAAATCGCCGAGATGAGTTTGCTCTTGGGTAATTCTGCTGTACATTGTCGTTGTTTATTGTGTATGTTTGTTTTGCAGGGATCTGCTATGGACGAAATTTGTCCCTTGGGCTAGAAAATCTAACTGATGAGAATAACGTTTGAGAAACGGGTCGAGGTTAGCTTGAATACCTTCTAAATTTGCCACTACAACATAACTAAAGCTAAGTTCTATTATATAGTTCGATGACGTGTGTTGGCTCAGCCGTGGTCTGTGATAAAGTTCGCTTTGATAATTACGTGTTAAACTAGGCAGAACGTAAAGGCGTTGCCCAGAAAACGCTTGCGTTGATTCTTTGTTTCAAAGAAGAAAAAAAGACAATAAAAACAAAAAGCTGATAAATGCTGATGCCAACTGAAGAACGGCCTTGCCCAGATTTTTAATTAAGGAGTCTATATGATGCTAAAAGAGGGTGACGAAGCACAAATGGTATTAAAGCATGTGTCAAACATGTGCACGATGTTGCCACCTTTCCTTAAGGTTTTTCTTTTCAAGAATTAGCGCAACGGAAAACCCACGTGTTTTGGGTGCGTTCAACTCAATATCAGCCAAGCCATTCCAACTCATTCATGGGGCGTGACCGACAGCGGAAGTTTTATCTATTAAATTTTCCGGTTTTTGGTTTTGCAAATCCAAATCACGAATGCCGACTTACAGCTTGATAAAGCTGATTTACAGCTTGTAAAGCTGGTTTATACATCTCTTCACTTAGTATAAATAATTTTTGATATATACTCAAACTTGAAATGAGGTGCAATTCTTTCTCTCCTTTAATTTTTATCCTGTTTTACTGGTTTGTGTAGCCTGTTTTACTGCGGTTACTTCAAAATGGCTGCATATATGAAAAATTTTCGATGTCTTTGTTTATCTGGATGCAGGCTGGAGCACAGATACACGGTTTATCAAATGCTCACATAAAAGAATGGCCCTGGAAGTGAAACTGTTTGCAAGACGCTGAGCATTGTAACTATGAAGACAAATTACTCGTGTGCATTGGACACGAGCGAGGACATACACAATTATCAAAGATATTATGATTTAAAGTTTATCGTCTTACCACATGTTTAAAAAATACATAGAGAGGAAAAAGCTGATTTTTGTAATATAATAGAGTGAATGTAAAAACAAAAATAAAAATTGAAATAAAGAGAAGATTAATGAGATTATTGACAACTGATTTGAAATGAGTTGACATTAAATGCTGAAGCCACAAGTTGGTTTTAAATGCTTAGGGACGGACCAGTTGATTTCGTGGGGGAGGGGGCGGGGGATTGGAAGAATTTGTAAAAAAAAATTTGCAGGGCCACCCAGACAGAAAAAAAATTGCATGCCGAAATCCTATAAAGAGAATGTATGAAAACTGGCAAAAATGTTTTTTTCTGAAGCTTGACTGAAAAAAAATTTGCAAAGAAATCATTCTTCCATTCCCCCTCCCCCCCCCCTCCCCCACGAGATCAACTGGTCCGTCCCTTAAGTTTAATCTCAAACCGGATCTGTGGTTGCGATAAATGAGTCAGCACTTCTATTGGGCTGTGTTTAGTCGAGGTTCCAAATCGCCTCGTTCATTCAGCATTTCATAGCATCGAAGAGTGAGGTATGGCAATTTATAACCAACCTAATGATCTTCGGTCAATCTCACTGGATAAAACGTGATACAAAATCGGAAGTAGGTTATCAGCGAATATACCCCTTCCAATTTGGAAACTGCCGTGCAATTTTGTCGGCCATTTTTAATTAAAACAACAAGTGTTATTTTTCTATTTTTGAACGATTTAAATTCTTAGACAAAGGCAGTGCCAGACAGCGCAAAAGAGTCGACAAAGTACGCCGTAAACGTATTTCGCTTTCGCTAAACAACAGTTTTAATAACAAGCTTAACTAAATCTATCGAGCCTCTAAAGTTTTGTAAAATATCTTAAGCTTAAAACTGAGAGTTTACATTCCACCCAACTTTAATTAGTGTGGAGAAGGAAAAATTATTGGGGTGTCGGGGGTTATAAAATAAATAAAACCCTTTTTGGCTTACTGGTATATCGGAGGATATAACGTCCATGGCTGATAGATTGATCTTATAATTTCTCAGTTGTTCATTTTTCGGGCAACCTTTAAGCTGCGGACATTTATGTTCTTCGATGTGCCAGCTGCCGAAAGGGGTTTATTTACTAATTGTACAGAATGGAAAGGAACGAGTTACTTCAAAACAGGATATGATACTCTTTTCTTTCTGGAGTGACTATTTTCATAACAGCCCCGTATGGTGTCAAATGTAAGGCACCAAGGTTCTAGATTTAACAGTAGTAAGAAGCTTAAACAACGAAGACGGCAGAGAACAATAGTGAATAGCGCACCGCGCTCTCGAAGATGTCACGATTGTCACGTGATCCAATTGGGTCAAATGACAACACGGCAGTTGCCTGATGAAGGTCAGTCGTACGATACGGCCGCAACGTAGCGAACTGTTGCAATAGTTTCCAGTAAGTGACTTAATTATTTTTTAAGACGCAATTGGTGTTTCCTATTAGTGCAATCGATTAAATCTCTTTTCGGTTGCGAGCGTGACAATAGAATTTCCGCTACTCCAGAGAAAAACGAGCGCTTTTTATATCATTGAAAAGCTGTAAGTTTACAATAGATGTCAAACCAATATTATTGAGTTACCTTTTCTCTTTTCGTTCACAAAATTTAATTTTAGGCGATTGAGTAAAAGTAAAGAAAGTTTTATAAAAGAACGTTATTTCGAGTTAACACAAGTGTGTATTCAATATCAATTTATGAACAACTTTGACTGATGTTAATCCTTGCACACATAGCATCACAAAATGTCCATCTATGTACATTCTTATTCAGCAGTTTTTAGTGTATAACTGCATAGTTTGCCATATTAGGGCAGCTCAAAATATACAATACGTATTATTACGTCAATAAATACTTTGTTTGTACTTCAACTTGATACTGAGTTATAGCTGGGTCCTCTTAAGCATGTTTGCCAGTATCATGGCTACTTTACACCGATTCAACCACAAGTATGTATATTGAGGTTGATTTCAGAGGCTTGTCTTGGACGCAATAAAAGTTAAATTCTTTTTGTTTCTAAATGATAAACAAAAGGATGTTTAATTTGTGAAAAATCCTGCACATATTCTCCACCCCTTTTCTAATGGTCCTTCCCTAGCTAAAGATGATAGTTTACAAAGGATTTCTTGTTGAGTAATAACGCAGAGATAGAATATTTGTCACAGATTAGCAACTCGTTTTACAAACTGTAAACTGAAAATGCAATTTCTCCTAAACGGATGCAGGCAAAATCTGAAGCCCTAAAGCTAAAAACACTAGGCATTTACAAAATGTCATGCAAAATACCTTCAAGTTACATTTCCTAATCCTGTTCTTAGCCGAGATTCGTAGTGTCACGATGTGTAGATGATTTTGAGCCAAAAGTGCTTATGACCTGTGGCAGTATTGCTTCCCATGCGTGGGGTGGCCCCATTAAACAGCGTAGGAGTCACCAGCATGCTTTTCGCTGAAGATTTTGGGGAGTTTGCATGCAGCTTGAGGTCTGTTCAAGAACTTTTTTTTATTGCTGGAATCAAGGAAGCAAATATATTTTAGCAAATTATTTTATTGCTGGAATCAAGGTAGCAAATGTTTCAGTGATGTTTCAAGGGGCAATCGGCTCTTATATGAGTTTTTCATCGTTACTGCGTGCTCAGTCGCTGCCAGTCATGCAATGGCGCTCGCAAACAGTAGATATAATTCTTGAAGAAGGAGACAGAATGTTCTTGAATGCTTTAGATTCAGATTCGGAGATGATATCGCTTAATTATCTAACCGATAATGTTCCGTTGGATGCGAAGTCTGCCCTCGAATCAAACGGTTCACGAATTTCAAGTTCGAGCCGCGCACGAACTCAAACGCCGACTGTGGTGTATGTTCCAAAAGCCATGTTGATCTGACAGTTTTAAATACATCGTTATAATAACTAACCCAAGAAAAGAAAACATCGTTAAGTCTCATGTCTTGTTGTAAAATTGGTATTATAAACAAAATACTCTCGAGACCTAGTGAGATTCTGATCCACAGTAGTATTTAAAGAAACTTACTCGGTCAATAAGAGTTTTTATGTTACAGTTTATTAGCAAATAAGATAATCTGAAGTAGTAAAACTGCTGTTCTCGGTCACACGCGGTTTTTTGCTAATGTCTATGGTTAAAATCTAACTTTAAGTCTTTCCCTTCAGAAACTCTCCTAGCAAAGAAATTACATCAAACTTAGTCATAACTACAAGGCCAATGTTAAAGCTGCTCGCAGCACTCCCCTTTTGATAAAGACCGCTAGTACTCAAGGTTTTTATGACGATACCTCTATTGTGTAGCATAAAGGGGAGGGAGCTGAAGGGTATTCGAGTAAGGGTAACTATTCAGTACAGCCTACTTAATTATGAAGTTCCCCATCTTTCATCTTCTCGACATAAGAAAGCAGAGGCGTTAGCTCTTTAAGGCCTGCAGGACGATTTGAAAAGCAAATTATGAATGCTATGCTGTAGCCTGCTTGCAGCTGTTTGGTAATTTTTTAGCACGAAAAACTTGCAAGGCACGCCGCCATCTTGAATCTTGACACAAAATCGAAGATGGCGACAACATTGTGCCCGGAGTCTTCCGCGCTTAAAAAAACCCACCAAATTTCTAACCATGCACGTGAAGGCCACATGCCGATATGCACATAAAGATTTTTGAACAGTAGCATTGACTCAAGTTCCGAGAGCACTTTTAATGACTTTCAGAAACCTATTTTTAACTTCTACTCTCACTTTAGCAGTAATTCTAATCAGTAATTCTCTCTTTCTTTGAAGCTCGCTCTCATTCTTGCTTCTGTCAAGTATTATTGGAATATGTTTTTTAGGAACAAAAGGTGCCATCAAGAAATTAAGGGCCACTTCCTTTCGGAGTGGATATTCGTCTTGGAGGTCTTCTGAGTGGTTCTGACAGTTTGGCTCGCTTCATTGAAGTGTTGAGATCAGGGAAATATCAACTCTATTGTAAACTTTATTAACTTGTCTTTGTCTCTATCTCCCGCAGGTTTTGTTGTGTTGGTTATCGCGCGCGGATCTTATCAACGACTTCCTTTATTGCTTCCGGTTTCGTTGTGCTCTCACTTTTTTAAATTGAGGGCCATTTCCTCTCGGAGCGGATATTTGTCTTGGAGGTCTTTTGAGTGTTTCTTGCAGCTTGGCTCGCTTCATTGAAGTGTTGAGATCAGGAAATATCAACTCTATTGTTAACTTTGTCTCTGTCTCCCGTGCGTTATCGCGTGCGGATCTTGCCAACGACTTCCTTTATTGCTTCCGGTTTCGTTAATGCTCTCGAGCTCATTTTTTTAACACTTTGACTCTAAACCACAGAATTGTGTGTTTTTATTAGTTTCCCTTTTGTAACTAACAATAATAGATTTTGATTTGAACATAAAATTTCGTTACCATATCTAAACCACTGTCTGTATTAAAGTGTTTGTTTTGATTCAAGGGAATTAGCTATAGTCTGGAGGTCCGAACTCCCTTAGTAAAGAAACAAGTAAACAAACATTACAACAAGTATATTGAGTTCACTGTTCGTGATAGTCGTTGGAAGAAGTAGCTAAATTTTTTATAAACGACAATACAAATTTTTTGTAACTTGTGCACATTTAATGTGGAGTAATTATGAAACGTTGTATTATATCTAGTATCTTTCATGATAAAACGGCGTTACTATGCAAATGTTGTATAATGAAGCACTGCTTTAAAGTGTCAAACCGACAAACAAACAGGGGGCCTTCAGTTTGTTTTCATGTTGTTATCTCAAGAACCATAAAAGATATTGACAAAATTGTTTCACCGCTATTCCTCATTTAGCAAGGTCTATCTACTGAGGTAATAAAAATTTTTCATCTCATGGGCACTTAAACGCGATCTGAGCCTTAGCATTGTTCTTAAAGTATTCTTTAAATTTTGCCAATTTCAGCCTCAATTTGTTATAATGGTATACTCTTGCAACAAAAAGAGAGTGTACACTGACTTATTCAATCTGACCTAAGTTTGTCTTTTATTGAGTCTTGAGTAAACCATTCAAATAGTGCTCCCAGGACCTCAAAGCACAAATGCCATACACTCTTTTTATAACTGATAAACGTTTAATGCTGAATGTTCTTAAAAACTTTGGGGGTTCTAGCGGGAAACGTCCAAAAATCTAGCCGTTAGGCGTAAAAACTGAAAAAAAAACTGTTTGCCGTAAAAAATGTTAACCCGGAAAACTCAGCCCATAAAAAATAAACTCTAAGGTCTGACGGGAAGAGTTCGTGTGTCTTGTTTTTTTTTTGTTTTTTTTATTTTATTTTACGAGTCTTTACCGGATAAATTATAGCAAATACAACCAATACTCACGCTAGTCAGCAAAAAAAAATGTGATAAAATTGTCAGTCGAACCAAGTCATTTTTTTAGATCAGTAATCGCCGGAACCGGGGATGGTGTGGGTAACAAGAGTTAGCTGAGACGCTTTGACAGGTCTTGCTAGACTTACTGTTTTTAGACCATCTCCATTGAGGCGATGGCCGTTGTCAAAGCTTTTGTCAGTTTGTAGTTAAGGAGCTAGTCCTCAAAATTTAAGGAAGGCAGGAGCTCTTCCTCCGGCTATGTATCATCTTTTTAGTCACGTCTTTGAGGTCTCTTATTTTTTTTTATTTTTTTCTCGGATTTTCTCACAAAATGGCTCGCATTCTCTGCATTTCCATCAGAGTTCGAAATCTCTATTTTGGTTGTAATTTGTTTGGTGCCTCGGTATTTTAAGACTCGGTTTTGGATTTTACGTAAGTGCCGTATCGGCATCTCGGAAAGTCTCGGATTTACCATTCACTTTCCCTCAGCTATAGACCTGATATAGTTTATCATGGTGCAGAGCTGTCAACTCACTCGCTCACCCGCATGGTAGTCGACCTCACCCGGTTTTCAAACATTTTCTAAGTTAACGTATTAGATTTCTGATTTAATCTATCTTACAATTGTTTTAGAAACAAAACCGAGTCTTTGGCATATTTTGCCCATTTGTTCTCTCAAACTCTTCTGCCTGCAACGGTGAAAGAAACACGCTAAAGCTCTGAATAATCCTTGCATAATAACAACTTCGTGGAAGTTTTGGCGAGAATTCCATATGTATATCGTTCCATGCGAATTGCGCGCGAGCCTTTTTCTAATTGGCTACAAAAAAAGAGTTAAGCCAACCAGAGGAAAAGGAAGCAGCGAGGCGACAGCTTACGTCGCGCGATTGTTTGCACGTCAAGCTTCCATTTGTCTGTCTTTTCAAGCACTGAGATACCTTCGCTCGTGGATTTCTGTGCTCTTCAAAAGAATTCCTTGGCGTTTCCAGTGATTATCGACAAGATTAAAAAAAAAAGAATGTCCTTTGTTTTTGTTGAGACGCTGAGTTTTTGAACATGGGGATTCTTCTCTTTGCAAAA
>JAOBRD021138191.1:0-10914 GCA_027575215.2 Hydrozoanthus sils | reverse complement strand
AAGTGCTGCGAGTACTACCGCTGATGACGTATGATATTGCGACACTGCAGGCGCTAAAATCATCCATCGCCCTCCCAGTCACGAGATAGACTACTATCGTGGGACACAAGGATCCCACAACGGACTGTAAAAGTGTTGCTGCGAGCGAAGCGAACAGCAACGCTATCAAAAAGTGAATGCTATCCGGCCTCTTAGAATGATTTTACATTGCCGTAATCTCCCTCGATAGAACAAATTCAAGCTCCTACAGAGTACAGACGACTACGAAGTCTCATGTTGAACTTAGAAAACTTGGTAAGTTAAAAAAGGCGGCTTTCCTGAACCCTCCCCCTCCCCTCGACTTCTGGACTAAAAATATATAACTAATCTGAATGTTTGTTTCAATTACTTTTACGACAAATTTCGAAAGAGCCATTAGGATGCATTAAAATACTTTTTATTTGGTTTCAAACCAAATATAAAAATAAATTTAATCAACGAAACTCAGGAAATGTCTTAATACAAGGTAATAATTTGGTGAAACCCAAGAGGCAATTGAAATTCTAGAAGAAAGCCCAAAATGTTGTGACCGAGCGTCGCTTACAAGTTGGGGGAAAAAATGTTAAAACGCTATGAAAAAATACTGCGAAACACAGAGCTGCCTTATTATTATCCGTAACGCAATGTTCGTTTTCTTTGTTGTTTTGAACGAACTGAAGAGGCCTTAGGGTTTCACTTGCGGAAGACCGATCCACAGTCCATGCATCTTGGGACGAATAAACCATACATCGTTTAATCTATTAGGTTTTTAACTTTTAGTCGTTCTATATATATAAACCGCTGCTGTATATTATAAACTGATTATACTAACCAGGCCCGTCGGAACGAAATTGATATTGGGGGGATGGGGGGGGGAGGTAGGTATCGACCTACCAGCTCTGTTGATGTTGGCACTTTATCCTTACATTGTATACAGGTTAGCAAGACAGAAAATCCCGGGAAACTCGAGAAATCGCATGCACGATAGAAGAAGAAGAGAAAGAAATATCCGTTTGGCAAAATTGTTTTAAACTGTAACTGTGACGTTTTTAATGTCTGTTAGCCCTACTTTTGTTGTATCAGGATTACTACCTTACTATCAAGTTTCAGACTGGTGTGCAATACGTAAGTTTGATTTAGCTCTTTACCCCTGATTAGTATTCAGTTTAGCATAAATCCTGTGATATACTTCACGTCAGTCCAACTTATCGACGAAATATCAGACAAATCGTTTGTAACTGTTAAAAAAAATGTATTGCCAGATCCCATAAGCCCGAAGTAGAACAAATTCAGCTACCACTCCTAGGATAGTGTGGTGTGGACCCGGGGTATGGGGCTGTGTTTGGTGCAATCTTAAAGTTGATTATGTTTGCGCATTTTAGTTTTGTTATCTTATGCAAGTAACAAAGCAAGGCTTTTGAGTTAATATGAGTTAGGATATACATGAGTACTTTTTAAAGAAACGTTTTAGTTTCATTCAATACTGTGAATAGAATTGATGAATTTGCCAAAAGAGTTAGTTAAAAACTGAGTCAATGATGAACATCTTGTTCAAGGTTGCATGGCTACATGTTATAATGAGGATCACTAGTATTGTTGAGTTATTAGAATTTTGAGCAGAAATTAAAACACACACACACACACGCATGCTCGAATGTTGACTCAACTCCTTTACAAGTTAATAAACTTCCAAACTTAAAACCTACGGCGTCGATTGAAAAGCCTTATATTTTGTTGACTACTTTGCCACGTTAAGCACTGATTACTATGTTCCCGAGAATATTGTGTCATCTGGGACATCAACTCTAACCGACTTTCTCACCACTTGACTTCCCGCCACGCAAAATAAGTAGCTCCAAAACATTTTTGCACAACAAAATTGAAACAAGAAGTCTAAAACGCTTTAACTGACAAGGAGGCGTTTCTTTTGGACCTTGGAAATAAAAACTAGCTTTCTGTCTTGGGCCAAACCGACCCAAATGATGTGTGGTCAATCTGGAAAGCAATTATGGTTCGGGTTATTGATGAAAATGCTTCCACGAAAACCGAGAGAGAAAAAGAACAGAAAATCTCCGTGGATCAATCAATACCTTAGAGTCCGTCTCTCCTTTTCCTTTCGATTTACTTGTTTTTCAGGAAGATTTTTACATTTCGACGGCCTAAATTAGAGTAATAAAGGGTATTAAATCGTTTTTGCGTATACATGTGGACGTGCAAATATGATTTTAATACGCCATTTACGTTGCAGTTCGCCATTTCAGTTGGCTGTAACTAAATAGTATACTCTAGCAGGGGTTCATCGAGAGGGACTGGAATCGATTTTCTGAACAAACATTTTGGGATCGGGAGCGACTTTCAAGCTTTCGGGCAATAGATTTTCCAGTATACTCCAAAAGGGGTTCCAAAAGGAACTTCCATTAATATATACATAGTTAGCGTTTTTCTTGTTTGCACTTGCAATAAAACCGAGTTTCACCAGTTTAAATGTGAAAAACATTTACCACTTTGGCTAAGAACTCGAACAAAAGGGGGTGTTGTTAAAAGTAACTCTCAAAGTGCTTTGTCGAATTTGAAGGCTAGGGTCAAGATCGGCCGTCCACAACGTCCGTTAGGAAGGCTAGTATGCCAGACACAGCAGCAATACTCCAGGATTGAACGGATCAGCGCAACATAGACCGACATCAGCTCATTTGACGATAGGCCACTCTGCCGCAGGACACGGATTATGTAGAGCCTCTTCCCTGCCTTTTTTTGTTACTTCATCCACATGGTCTGACCATTTCAGCTTGTGGACTCCCAGAATCTTATGATGGTTCACAACCTCTAGGGGGTGCCGTCAATGGTTAGTTGGTCTAAAATGGGTTGTTCTCGGAAGATGCATACTCCAAGTTCCTTGCATTTTTTTGGATTTAATCTCTTGTAGTTGGCGTTAGCCCAAGAGGTGATGTAGTTTAAGTCTGACTGTAATGCCGAATCTTTGTTTCTTGGAATGATCTCAGAGATGGTGATCACCAGGATCTTGCATCAGTCATTTTTAGGTGCTGGACTTCTTCTGAATAGAACTACTGTTTCCTTGTTCCGATTTCCGTTTTAACCTTATTTCGGTAGTAATGATGATGCCGCCGTGGAAGGACTGCTGACGTTTCACAATTAAAGACTTAAGAGATAACAAATCCAAGGCTTTTCAGTTGGATGTAATTTAACTGCTCTTACGGGAAGAAATTGTTAATACCTTGAGAGATCTTTGAGGTGAAAGACGACGCTAGGTCAACTGTGGAACAATTCGGGTTCGGCCATAGTCCAATCATGTGAAATAAGTCAACGGCCAAACGCGTCACAGCCAGTCCTGGGAAAGCGGCGCAGCCGGCGTTTAGAAAAGCTTGGGCGCGTAATACTATTATTACTAGAAACCTGAGAAACGGCGGAGAAATGGCATTTTTCTTATAAACTAAGTTTCTTTTCCATAACATTGTGGGGAGGGCAAACAAATTATGCAATTTGTATAATTTTCAAGTATCGGAAGTTTCAGAAAGCTCATTCCATTATTTAAATAAAACAATTACTTCATTCGCCCTTGTCAGGTATGGGATAATTTATAGGCAATTGCAGCTTGGTGCCTCGTTGCTCGTTGGCTATTTGACCATCTCATTTCCAACGAACGAGTGGTATCGAAGGTTTCAGAAAGCTCATTATATTCTATAAAGGCGTTAAGTGTAGCAGCGAAACACGAGACAGAGCTAGTTTTACTATATCGTTCATTACTAAACACCCGGCAGAATGAGGTTCGCTATAAAATCCAAACAAAAAAGCATACAAAGTATTTACTGAGAAAGATAAACTAAGAAAGACGAGAAATAAAGGAGAATTCACTCACCAATCGAGGAACAAACACGCAATGAGACGGAAAACAGAAAATCCGGAAGTGGAAAAGTTACGGTAGAATTTGTTTGGGATATAACCTCAACATATTCAATACAACAATTATTCCATTCATGTTGGGAATAGAATGATTTATAGCCATCTTGGTGCTTCGCGCCTTATTGGCTACTTACCATCTCATTTCAGCGAGTTCTCCTGGATCATTGTGAAATATTTTACAAACAGGACCATGGATTTGCAAACGTCAAACACAGTCCACAAAGTAGATATGATCGCAATTACATCCTTAGCGGGATTGTGTTTAAACATGTGCGAGACTTTCGGCCCTAACTCTCTGGTACAGTACAAATCAACCATTTTTGCAACTATTTCATGGCCGGTAGAGTTCGTTTGATGTTGTTACTTCGTTGTTTTTAAAATAAAAGGCCTGAAAAAAACGATGATTTATTATTTTGTTTCTTTCATACTAATAAGGATTAAATGGTTGACCCCTATTCAATGTATAATGCAAAAGATAGATCCGCCTAACTATGGACTTAGATGCAAAAAAAGAAGATGACGTGAATACGGGAGACATAATTAACCGCAGGCGAGGAATTATTCTTTTTCCTTTGATATTAATAAAGATAAAAAATGGTTGATTCCATTTCGATTCATTATGCAAAAGATAGATCAGATTAATTGTGGAGTTAAATGCAAAAAAAGAAAATGACACGAATACTGGAGACGTAAATATAACCATGCCTGTTTTTGCTGCATCACGTAACCCGCATGGAGAAATATGCGAAGCCAAAAAGAAGGAAATGCACGTAAACACTGGCGAAACTACGATCTTTGACGTTTTCAACCTAAACGTACAATTTCGAATCTTATTAACGCTCAGGCTCTACTTTTGAACTAGTACTGACTCGAAACCTTTTTCAAGCATTGTATGAAACTCATAACCTCCTTTAATTTGTTTTGTGCATTTTTGTCCATTCACTGAATAGTACTGAGCAGACAGAAATTAGGAACTTGAGCTCAGAAACAAACACAACGGGAAGTTATTGTTTGTAAAACAGAATAATTCACGGCAATTATTGGCTCCTTGTAAATATTTGTGTAGCGGTGGGGTATCGGTGATCTGCCTAAAATATTTAGAATCTAATATTGGCAGACGGTATGCTGACAATTGCTTACGCCTCATTTTTGGATGAGATGAGAGGACACGTCTTCCCAAACGTGCAAATAGTCTTCTTTGAGTCCTAGGTTTAGTATTTCCGATTTTCTGGGTTTGCATTGTATTTTTCACAGTTAATACGCGGACTCGTTAGAAAAATCGGCAAACCTCAATAGAGACATACAAATAATGTAAAAAGATGCCGGTTTTGTTTGAAGCTGAACGAACCGTGATCGTGTTAAATTGGCTATCTGTTGATCTACATTTCAAAACTGTTTAATTTGTATTTTGCGAACGGTCAAGGCCAGTAAAAAACAAAAGAAGACGACGACGTATGGTCTTTAGTATGTTCAGTTTTCAATGAACGCCTCTTCTGTTGCCATAAACAAAACATTTAATGACTTTGCAACGCGACCATTGAAAAATGCCGTGCTAAATGATATTCTGGCTAAGCGTCACTTTCTATCTTCAAAATAAAAAAGGATGACAATCCTAACTGGTTCCCTGGCTCTTGTCAATTTTTTGTTCTTTTGATACAAGGTGGATGAACATAGATAGGGGTTCCTGGACTGACATTTTACTCGCATTTTAATTTAACACTTCACTGTCTACTGTATGAGAGTTCTTTTTTTTGTCCACGACAGGTTTCAAAGTGAACTACAAAAAATAAACATTTGGAAATCAATTTTGCCTTGCCGCAGTACAGCATTTAATCAGCAAACATTTGAGTGATGTACAGCATGAACTCAAGTTTAATAAGACAAAGCATCGGTTAACTCTGAGTACCGACAGAAATGGAAAAACCTCCTTGACAACGCTGGCCTTAGAAATTAAACGTGCTGTTAGTATCTAAGAGTCTAGTTAAAACCATCGAGTGCAAACACACAAGTAACTCCTGCAGTAGCTATAAACATCTTCTTTTCGTCTTTTATTCGCAAAATTTTTAGCACAGGTGTTTGTTTCTGGGAACACTAGGCGGTTTTCCGTGTCGAACAAGATAGTAACTGGCGCCTGTTGTACTGGTTTAAGCGCTTTGGAAGAGTGGCTTCAACCCTTTTAAATGAACGAACACTTCTTAAAAATACTCTGATACAGAATGATGATTCATTGAGTAAAATTTTACCTTAACACTGAAGAGGCACTGCTGATGACATAGTAAATATTTATAGGTATTCCACTTTCATACATTATATATGAGGAGGAAGTTTTTTACAAAATGAAAACATATGAATGAGGGAGGCGGCGAACACTCAAGATAAAGCAAGCGGAGAAGAAAGAAAGATTGCTTACCTAACACATTTACAAGCCCAGAAAGGTAGAGAGTTCAGCAAACTAGTATTGATCAGTTTCGTGCTATTTATCATTCCACTCTTTGTTTTGAAACCAATTTCAGACATCGTTTACGAAACGGGGGACAACAATATGCATTGATCCGATAACTAGCTAGTACCACTGTGAATGAAGATCTCTTCCATCGCTCGAGAGAAAGCAAAACAAGAAGAAAGAATTGTTCTACTACACCAGCATTAACACTGAACCCAAAAAAGTAAGTTGGCTCAGCAAAAGCTGATCTTTTTGATGATCTTGTATTTCTTCGTTTCTTTTCTAAACAATGTCAAGGTTTCTACTCTGTTTCTTGTTCTGTTTTTAACGCCAGTTGCTCTTTTCCCACGTTACGGAAAAGACTTGCCGTTCGAGTGTTCGTGTCCAGATAAAGCGGCGATTTAACATTTTGGTTCCAGAAAATTAGAAATAGCTCAGTGATACACCGCAACAGGCTGGTATTGTGTATAGTAAAAGGGAATGAACTTTTGGGCTAGGAAGAAGAAAACTTTCTACTTTGTTGCTGATGCTAACTTGCTGAATATAACATGCAAAAAATCGGTCTGTGCTGTACTGAAAAGAACTAGATCTTGAGTTAAAGTTGATGAAAAACAATAAACTAGAGAACATCGAGATCTGCACTTTTTATAAGAAATCAAATCAGTAACAAAAATATATTGGGAATGAGCTGAACTGAAAACTAGCCACAAAAACAAGATCCAACGGGACTCGAATGAAATATTGAACAGTCGGATTCTTAGAAGATTAAGGAAATAAGTCTGAGAAATACACGGTTCTTGATAAATGCACAAAAACACTGGCGAAACTTTGGTGCTCTTAAAGTAAACGTACAATTTCGAATCCATTTAACTCCCAGACAGTTTTGCTTCTGCACTACTTTTGAACAAGTATTAACTCCAAACCTCTCCAAGCATTGTATGCAACTCCTAACCTCTTGTTTTACGCAATTTTCTCAGCTCAACAGGATAACTTATAAGATGTTAGCACACAACGAAGAAAAAACTTACTTAGCAAATAAGCTAGGGATATAAACACACTTGAGCTCAGAAACAAACACAACAGGAAGTTATTGTGGGAAACACAGAGTCGCTCTCGACAACTATTCGCTTTTCGTACTTAAATATTTGTGTAGCCTAAAAGTAAGTTTAAAACTGATTTACTTCTTGAAGCCTGAACTGTAAAAATCCAATGAACTAACAACATCTTATATGAACTATTGTCTAAATTTAAAGTAGGATTGTATTGACTGGGACTAAAGGTGAAGACGCAGAAACAAAATGTTTGACTAGATTTTATTTCTTACAAACAAGTGTGCAATAATATTAAAAGAAGAACATCTTAAAGTTCGAACTGAAAAAAATCTCTAAAGGACCACATAATGAATTTATCATGATTCATTTTATAAGGAAATGGAGTTATCTAACGGGACAATTTTTAATCGAATAAGATAAAACGGAACTCGCCCTCAAGGGTTCCGATTCTCTACGCAATCCCGGTATCCTGTCTCAGTAAGTTTTTTATTTAACCAACTCGAGTGTTTTTCGGCTTCCTTATTTATTTTCTTTTTAATCTTTATAGCCATTTGCTTTCTTTACTCTACTGCTGGAAGACTATCTCAAAGTGTCTGTGTTGAATGCGAAATTTACATCGCATTTCTGTCCAGATCAACCGGCTACAGACTTTTAAAGAGTTTTTAAAATTGTCTCTGTCTTTTTTCAAGTCAACTTTATAATATTTTGCTGATGTGTAACGTCAATTTTTTCACTTGTTTCTCAGATTGTAAATATTGTGATAACCGTTCAAACGTTTAAGGACTGAATTTTTCACTAAGGAAAACTTACTGTTTAAGAAAAAAAAAATGCTCAGATGCTGAAAACGTCTGAGAAATTTTTGTTCTTTCAAAATTACGCTGTTAAAAGACAGTAGATATATATTAGTATATTGATGAAAATTTGCGCCCACGATCGTGTTCTTAAGTTTGATTGTGGTAATTTGTTTTTGTCGATTTTTTTTTGATAAAATACTAAATAGTAACACCTGGCGTATGGGCTATGCTGGACCACAGGTAGCCCAAGCTCAAAATTCATATAGATTTACTAGAGAATGTATGATTAAGCCCAATATTCGTATAGTTTAATTTCAGAGTGTATAGAGTCTCTGAAGTCTGGATTTTTTGCTCTTAATCATAATTAAGTTTAATAAAAAACTCACCATGTCGTCTTGTGATTCTTATGTACGATCTGACGAAGTTCGAGTTGATCAGGCGTAAAGCGCTGAGGTGTAGAGTTTTCACTTGCCACTAATGTTTAGTGCTACATGTATAATTCAACGAAATCAGCTCAAAATTCGTCAGATCGTACAAAAGAATGAGAAGACGATGCGGTGTGTTTTTTTATTGAATTTAAATATGATTTAGAGCAAAAAATCCAAATTTTAGAAGACTCCATACATTCTCTAGTAAAACTATACGAATATTGAGCTCTCCCCATAGTCCATACATTCTCTAGTAAACCTATACGATTTTTGAGCTTGGGCTACCTTTGGTTGGACGAGGGCAGTGCGAGAGTCACGAAAAAATAATTTAAAACAAACGTCCCAGTCTCCTCACACACACGTCCAACATGGCGATCGAGTTTTCGAACTTTTTTCGTCCCAATAACCAGTATACTCGATAACAAAATGGAATCGTTTAGCAAACTAAACATTTGACCGGATTACAGCACATTTTGCTAGTTATAAAGCTATTAACTTTAGGCCTATGTAAAGCATTACAGGAAATTTGCGGTACTTTCAAAGTGGTATCAACTTTAGGCCTATATTAAGCTTTACAGGAAACTTGCTTATGTTTTTCTTCTATTCTCACCCAGGTCATTAGGTCGACAACACTCTTCAACACAAGTCAACAATCAGTTGGGGAAAGAACTGATTCAGCCTCCCCAATAGCGATGACGAATTTGAGCTCAGAAACGAACACAACAGCAAGTTTGTGTTTGATAAACCGGGCCGTCTTTGGTAACTACCATCTATATTTGACCGTTCTACTCAGCATTGCATCCTTCATCGGAAATGGAATTATTATCTTGATTGTTTATAAGACCAAAACACTTCGAACAGCTTCAGACTATTTTGTAGTTAACATGGCCGTATCAGATATATTTTGCCCTGGTTTGTCTGCAGCAAGAGAGGCCTTGCTCTATCACTATGATGCACCTGCATTGTCGCCTACACTTGGTAACGCTCTGTGTAAAATGATTCCATTTCTTGTCAACACTTCCATCGGTGTATCAATGCTGAGCATTGCCGTTATCACAGTCTACAGATTCAATGCCGTAGCATTTCCAGTGAGGGCCAGAGTTCAAAGGGTGAAAACTCGTGGCGTACTTCTGCTTTGTACCTGGCTCGTCTCCATTGCAGTGTTGTCCCCAGAACTTTACTACCGTGTTTATTGGCGAAAATACAAATTATGTCGGCTAATAATGACCTATAAACAACGATTGATTTGGTATACAAGTCTAAGGGTGGTAGGTATCGGCCTACCAGCTCTGTTGATGTTGGTATTGTATCCTTACATTGTATTCAGGTTAGCAAGACAGAAAATCCCGGGAAACTCAAGAAATCGCGTGCAAAATAGAAGAAGAAGAGAACAAAATATCCAGTTGCCAAAAATGTTTTTAACTGTAACTATGACGTTTTTAATGACTGTTGCCCTTATTTATGTTATAATAGGAATACTAGATTACTCTCAAGGTTCTTACTCGTGTACATTGTATAACTTTTATTTAGTTCTTTACCCTTTGATTAATATTCAGTTTGCTATAAATCCTGTGATATACTTCACGTTCAGTCCAACTTATCGACGAAGAGTCAGACAAATTATTTGCAATTGTTGTAAAAAATGTATTACCAGATCCAATGAGGTTGGAGTAGAACAAATTCAACTACCACCCCTAGGATAATCTGGTGTGGACTCGGGGTATAGGGTTGAGTCTTGGTACAATCTTAAAAAAATTGAACATTTTTACGCAATTTAGTTTTGCTGTCTTATGCTAGTAACAAAGCAAGGCTTTTGCCGAGTTAAGATATATGAGTACTTTTTTTTAAACAATTTTTTTAGTTAAAATCAATACTGTAAATAAAATTGATGAAAATGCCTAAGAGTTAGATAAAAACTAGTCAATCATTGATATCTTGTTCAAGGTTGCATGGCTAAATATTATAATGAGGATGGATTTTCCGGATCTTGTACTTGTCAAGTTTTGGTTGAGTTGGTAGAATTTTGACTGGAAATTATAACACACACATACACACAGGATTTCTCGGTCTCTCCCTCGGACTGGTGCAAATTAAAAGTGACCCAAGAGTGACTTTGGCGGCAGAACTCTGCAATCGGATCTTCCACAAGACTCAAAATTGTTTAAAAGTCATATTATTACCGCAAAAATTTGGGAGAATTCGGCGTTAAAGTGACCTAATAGTGATTCGGTTTGATTTCTCGACCTCCAAGGTGACAGACA
>JAOBRD021138190.1:0-27576 GCA_027575215.2 Hydrozoanthus sils | reverse complement strand
ACCGCTGACCTCAGCTGAGGCCTTCAATCATAGTCCGCTGACCACTTAGAAAATACAATATGAGTCTATTTTCTATGGAAATGTCATTACATATGTACTGGCTGTGTAAGAACCAGACATATATTGGACTTCATTTGACCAACGTCCGCCATTTATTTCGCATAGAAGCGTCTCCACTGACCGCTTGTTATTCGGGCTACTTTCGCGATTCGTTACCAACCGGAAGAATGTTTGCACTTCCTGTCATTTCTGCCAAAACCCTCTTAAAGGACTTCAAGAACAAGAAAAGTTTGTAATACCCTCATTTTTTTTTTCATAAACATTATTCCCGCCAAAACATAGCCATGAACGTGACAGGAAGTGCAGACACTCATCCGGTTGGTAAACGAACGGAAATGCCAAGGAAATGGAGTCCAGTAGTTTTGTTGTCTCCTTCGCAACCGTTCGTCTTTTCGCCCCATTCCCGGAGACCGAGAGGGGAATGGGACGAAATCACCAACGGCTGCAAGAGGATTAGCAGTTTTGAAGTTTTTTTTATCTGTTTTTCTATCTCAAAATGAGCTAAGAACAGCAACCAAAAAAATTGAAGTTCGACTACCGTTATCTAATACCGTAGGAAAACGGAAAATGAAAAATGAGGTTCAAATATCCGTTTTCCAAAATCATAGAAAAACAGAAAACGAAAACTGAAGTTCAAAATTAATTCCGTTTTCCAAAATCGAAGAAAAACGAAAATCATGTTTTCCTGTTTCTTAGGAAAAAGGCTGGTACTTTGGTACACGCTACGCACTGTCATTTGTAAAACTACCGGAAGTAATTAGAAGAGCTATCAACAAAGCTTGGAATGCTGGGAGCACTGTCCGGAGACCTCTGCAGTGTTTCAAGTGAAATGGCGCAACGAAGAGAGTGTCTGTTGCGTCTTGCTTTTATTTCGGAATTTTTTCTCCTGTGTACCTGGTACGCTCTGATTCCGTCTGGTAAGTTTTACGTGTAAACAAGAGCAGCGGAGTTCACCCGCAGCCCGCCACACATGTATTCTAGCCTTTCACAATAACAGAATCACTATTACACTCTTTGTTACGTACACTCGCATTTGCCTCTCAGTCGTTAACTCGCCTGCCCTCTGAGCTACTGTTAGGCTGTCGTAAAGAACGGAAAGTAAGCGTTGAACAGGAAGATTTAATTGTCTTTAAACTCCAATTCTTTCAAATGCTTGCTGTTCTTGCGTGTTGTTTGACCGGAATGAGACAAAGAGCAGAAATACGATACTTTTAAGATTTAAAACAATTTCACATGGATTTGAGGTTTTGATCGTAAATGGCTAATTTTGTTGCTGAATGTAGGTTACGGAAAAGCGTTAATACACAAGTTGAAACCAGAATCGTTAGAACAAAACTATCGTACAAACCCTACATTTAGGTATTACGTGTTTACTAAAAAGTGACATGTGTTTTCGCTCTTTTACCAACTGTATGCGGCTTTGTAAATTTGGGGGCTATAGATACCGTGACGAGGCGAATTATAATCCGAAAACTAAATGAAAAAAAAAAGTCAAGGTGTTTTAGTGTTATGATAGGGAAGTCATTTCTCGGTTTAGCTATTCATATCGCTGAAAAACGAGCTCTACTAGCAAAGAACACGACTTCGCTCTGAAAGCAAAGGAAACAAAACATTATTTATTGAATTGGCCTGATGTCGGAGTAAGATAATTTTAATAAATCCCAACCGCAGCCGTATTGCAGCTAGCGAAAAATAATTTCTCCTCACCAAAAACTCCGGAGTTAAAATGGGATTATTTACCGTAGCCTTTTTATCCTTATAACTCTGCCACTCTGTAACCTTACACAAGAAGGCACAGCAACTTGTCAAAAAGTAATCCCATTACTCGTTCTTAACGTTTTGTTGACCTGAGCGACTAAATAATCAACTATTGCCATTTTTCCGAGAGTTTTCTTTACGCAGTTGTTCAGCTTTTGTTTTCAGTAGCATTGTATGTTTGTACATTGTCGGAAAAAAAACGGTTTTTCTTAAGAAATTATATATAATAATTTAAACAGCAACAAAACATCAGTTTTACTTGTTCATTTCACTGCTATGAACACCGGCTTAGTTCAATGCATGTCCTGAAAAAAATTTACTAGTGAAAGATTTAAATTAAGCTTCTATATATCAGTAATTATTTTGTTTCTCTGAGCAAATAAAACTTAAAATTGGTGCATTAGCATTCAGTTTTTTTAAAAGCCTTTTAAAAGGATTCCGTGCGCGTAACTCGATCATTGAAAATTACAAGTACAGAAATTAAGATAATGTCAGAAAAGCGACCCCTAAAAACAAATGATTTGCTTCATTAGCTGACCTTTTCCATTCAGTTTATTAATCTCCGTGCGCGTAACTCGATCATTAAAAAGTACATGCACAGAAATCAAGTCAATGTCAAAAAGCCACCCTTAAGCGAACATACGCAGATAAGCCTTTAAGCTCGGGACACACTAGGCGATTTTATACCGGCGCCGATCGCAGCGAATTTGATCGCAGCGAAACATGGCGTATTTAATTGCTCGTTTCTGACATGCTAGATATGGGCGAATTTATACGCCAGTCGCTGCGATCAGCGAAATTTGCTATCGCAGTAGGTGACACACTAAACGAATTTGAGCGAATTTCGCTAATCGCAGCGATCGACGATAATTTAGCTAAGATTTACACTACAGATGGACAAAGCGTACCAAACTAGCTTAAAGGCCTTGTCGTCAAGATTTCAACATGCTCAGCACGGACCTCCGCAAATGAACAGAAAATTTGATACTTCTGAAAAATGCCTTTTAAGTTGATGTTTTAAGAGAAGATTATTTGTTAGATTAATGACATTTCGGCTAGGCTTGTCATATTGATAGATATCAGAAATATTGCATTACGTTTTCAAAGGAGTAGAAGGCAAAGGGAAAACGCATTTTTGACAAATCCGAAAAGCTAAACCCGTTATAATTTCACGTAGTTTTGTCTTCTGTAATCCACTTTTTGAAAATAAGATGTTTAATGCCTCTTAGAGAATTGAAAGTTATGCTCCTTGTCTGTAAAAACAATTAAGCCGTTAATGGCTATCCTGTACCTCCAAGCTTGGCGTCGATGCCGCCGTTGCTTGACGAGCTTGGATCAGTCATACACAGGTTTTAATGAGATCTCTTACGACTACACGTTAACTCAACAGGCTAGGTTGTCTATACAATACACGTCGAAAACCAAGATCGTATTTTCAACTAAAAGTTTTTAACTGTTGTCTTGAATGAACGTTTTGAAATATGTGTTTTCATATAAAATCATTGTCAGTAATCGCAAAGTCGTGAAAAAATTTTCTAATCAGGAAATTGCTCAACTGATTTTATCACAATTAAAATAATACGCGGCGTCTCCATGATTCTAACGACCGTGCAATCTGTCCGTTGTTGTTTGACGAAAAAATTGAAATAATAACTTTTTTTTCTGTTTGGAACGCATATACTAAGGGAATAAAACAGTCTCGCGCGTGTTTCTAGACAAAAATAGAACATGCCATGACGTAGCAGAACACGAGAAAAGTGTTGAGAAGAAAACGTGTTTCCTCTACTTTTCGAGTGTCTACTACGACTTATTTTCCATTATTGTCTAGACTGAATACAAGCGAGGCTGTTTTATTCCTTTTAGAAAATAACCTCTCCAGTCCACATGGAAAAAAATCTGTTTCTTGCGTTGTGTGACGTCATACTGTGGTTTCTATTCAGTTGTAAAAAACTGAGCTATAACCAATCAGAGCGCGCGTTATCTTGGGCTTATTTTCTAAAAAAATTAGAAAATACAATGACGTAGCAGAACAAAAGTATTGAGAAGAAAACTGGGCGAAGCCGAGTTTTCTCTCTACTTTTCGAGTGTTGCTTGCGGCAGAGGCAGAAAATTATTGGGGGAGTGGGGCACAGTTGAAGTTGTAATTGTTCGAAGCCTTCGCGCGCTATAGCTAAAATACTGGTCTTACATCGGCGCTCGCCGAAATCCTCGAAAATTTGTACCCCAGTTAAAATGCTACTTTAATTTTAAAAATATTCACATTAGGAATTTGTTCTGCAGTATGAAGTTTTGTGACAAGTTTCTGGATTCTTGCCTCAGTTGGGCAAAGAAAAGAACGAACTCTAGCTCGGGGTTATTTCAAATCTGCATACCCTGGACTACAAACTTTTCCGCTTTGCTGATACTTTGTTTACTAAGAGTAGAGATTAAAACGGCGCCTTTACTCTCCTTTTCAGCCTATGCTATCCTGTGTCATCAATGCCATGAAAACCCTATAACTGAAGAAGTATGCAAAGATACAAGCGATGTTATTGATTGTACAAAGGACCCAGATTTTAATTACCTTGGCTGTTACACTCTAACTTACCGAGCAACCTTCGGAAACAAAACTTACACCATACAACACAAGAACTGTTCAGTAACTGACGTGGAACACTGTTATCTGAAGCAAAATTTAACTTGTAAAGACTACCACGAAATGATCTCAGGATTAGAAGGGCGCCTGGAATCCTGCAAGGTACAGTGTTGCACGGGGAACTACTGTAACGGCCAAACAGTCAAGAGTTCAAAAAATGATTCATTGGGAACTACTCCGTCTGTCCAGTCTAACGTCTTGGCTCTTTCGGGCTCTACTGCAAGAATAAGAACTTTGTCGAGTTATACACTGTTCTTTTTTCCTTCAGCTTGCATGATATATGGCATTTGGCAAGCGCAGCTAGACTTTAATTTGTCGTGATTGCTGAACCCTATTCACACTGATAAACATATACATTTATTACATTATATACATAGTTATTGCTGAAAATATTATTGTGCTATATGCTGATAAAAGTTCAAATTCAAGAGATTAATTGTACAGGTATATGCGAGAGGCGGGCTTAGGTATGGGTTAACTTTGTACCCAGGACCTCTCATTTGGCCTTATGGAAAGGTCCTGGGTACAAGTTTAGTTAACATCATAACAATAAGTATTCAACGAACCTTTTACTGCTTATAAATATGTATATTTGTTTTGTATTTTTGGAGAGATTCTTTCCTATTTTTTGTGTAAAATAAACAAAAAATGCTTAAAATCTTTTAAGGCACGTGGTGATAATCATTAAAAATTTTGAATGAAGTCGATCGTTGAGAGATCGAGGAATCTTATGTATCGTCCAACATTAGAAAAGTTGCTCAAATCAGAGTTACGAGACCAAACTAGTTATAGCTAGATAGGATCGCAAGACATTTCCATAATGTTACTGTATTATTTAGGGTTTTAGTTCACTTGAAAAACAGGGGGTACTTTTGGCCTTGTGGTTACGTATGTTTGTCAAAAAAATTTCTAACTTTTGTTAATCTATACACTTGAAAAATAAAATGCTGTTATCTTATGATGCGTGAGTCGCTGAGTTGAAGAATTTGTTCCGTAGCCTGCGTAGCGGCTGCTTTTTAGGGAAAAGACAAAGCGTCCATTGAGCGGGCCGCCGGACGAGACTTAATCGCGAGAGCAAAAGAAAACCCTGGGTATTTAGGTCTTTCTTTTGCTCTCGCGTTGAGCCTGCTTTCCATATAGACGTAAATCGTCGCAAACAGTTTGCGGAGGGATGTTTGCGAGCCAACGCAAATCATTTGCGTTGATGGGAGTACATTTTACCATTTGTTCCAGACAAGATGCGACGATCGCAAAACGAGTCGTAAAGATATAAATTTTTCTTTCTTTACGGTAGGTCTGCGATCGTCGCATCTTGTCTGGAGAAATGGTAAAATTTTTTCCCATTAACGCAAACGATTTGCGTTGGTTCGCAAACATCCCTCCGCAAACTGTTTGCGACGATTTACGTCTATATGAGAAGCAGGCTTTAGCTAGGCCTACAAAGGGTTTTTGGCGACAGGCGACACGGTCGTAAATTGGGGCGACAGTCAATTGTCAAAGCGCCAACAAGCGACAGAAATTATTGGGAAAAGTGCGACAATTTGCAACAGCTACAAAGGGCCGGCATCAGTGATGAACTATTTATCAAAACATCCAGGAATACATGTTATTAGTTTCTCGCGATGATAATTTTTTGTCCGAGCTTAAAATTTTTAAAACACACATTTGTTCATCATGTTTTATACTTGATTCGGTTCTTGACAACCATTGATAAACTGGAGCTGTAAAGAAATAAGCAAAGCAAATAATTACTTAAAAATTAAAAACTATGACAGCGACATTTTGTTCAGAAGCAAATGCGACAGCGACATTTTACACTGGAAAAAGATATGATAAAAAGACCAAAAATATGGGACAAGCGACATCTGAGTACCTTCACCACAAGTTGGAGTCCGTGAGAACTTGACATTATGATGATCATCTGGAGTATGCCTGGACAGTGATTCCAGTGCTAAAATGACAACCCTGTAGGCACTGTTCAAATAATACGACACCTGAGAATTTTGAGGAGTGCTATTCGATCTAGAGGCGTGTTGACTCCCTGTTGTCCGGAGCCTGATGACTGAAAAGGCAAGCTTTTGAAACCAGAACACGAGAAGTTAGTTGAGTTTCGACAGTAAAGGAATGTATAGATGGGTTGGTTTGATTTCCTCTAAGGTATAAAAAAACAACATCTGAATACCCTTTGTAGGCCCCTCTAGCGTGCGTGCATTAAAAAATGGCGGCTTTTTCCTTATGGCTTGAGTTCGCCAGAGATAAATGGACGTTTTCTTATAAACGAGCATTTTTTCTTTTGTTTTGAACTAAGCAACAACTTTCTTCTTTTAAAACAAATATAGAGCGATTCTCAGTGTCGAATAAGAAACAGTCGTCGTAAATGTGACGTTTGCAAGCAATCGTGAAAATATTTACAAGGAATTATAAGAAATTATTGTTGATAAACAAGGTGCCGCCTGCTCCAAGTGTAGGGACCATAAAAAAAACAATAGGTAAACTTTGACAAAAATCTCAGGGTCGGTTCCATTCAATAACATGACCTTGACATGGCAGCCCGCTCGATCGACGGTTGGTCTCTCGTAATAAAGTCTTTTATCATATACGTATCGAGATTTACTCTCTACATTTCCATACAGTAAATTTCCGTACTTTCGTTGTTCTTCGCCTAGTCACGATCCGCGTATCGTCATTTCACGTGCGAGAAAAACGATACGTCCAATTAGAAGCCGCGTTTTGCTTTTTTCACAGGTGAAAAAAACGATACATCCAATCAGAAGTGAGGATATTAATTTGAATTTTTTTCCGTTTTAACTCGAAGACAGCACTAGCGCACCAGTTCATATTTGACTATTGCTTTTTGCGAAGATGAATAGCCGAAGATCTATGGAAAAGACTAATTATTGATTCCGACTAATTATTAATTCCATTCATATGAATGAAAGACCGGGATTTAAAAAAACCACCAAATTCGATATAAAACTGGAAAATAACTACACCAAGAGCAAACAACCCAAGTATGGAGTAAGTTAAATCAATTTTATTGAGAATTTTTGCTTTAAAATGCCTCCACTGATGTCTTGTAGAAAATCCCATACAAATCCTTTATGTTACAATAACTCGCATCTTGAGCTTGGGCCGCCTGTGTTGTTTCATAATTTTTCAAAAGAATCATTTGTTAGCCATGTACAACAGTTTAAGTTTATAAACAGTTGAAGATTAGGTAAAAGTTCAAGACTTTTCAGAATTTTTGTTCTCATATTTTGAATATCGTTAGCAAAACTATTAGTTTTTTTGTATACTCTTAATTGAATTTTAAGATTAAAATATTTTTTCATGAAGATTGAAAAGAAATCTTGATATGTATATGATAAACAAAAAACAGTATGGAAAGTTCTTCAGTTTTTATTCACTCATCGTTTCGTATCATAAAACTCACTCGTTCACACACGTACGGTTTTTATTCGTATCATAAAACTCACTCATTCACACACGTACGGTTTTTATTCACTCATCGTTTCGTATCATAAAACTCACTCGTTCGCTACACTCACTCGTTTGTTTTATGCTACTTCACGACTCGTGAATAAAAACCGTACGTGTGCACTTTCCATGAAGTATTCTCTATTTATCACATACTTAGGGAAAAGGTCAAAACAATGGTACTTCCTAGGAACCCAATTCAGGGGGGTGGGGTATTATGTGCCGCCACCCATCACCTTTTTTCAAAAAGGCTGAATTTCAGGAGCAAATATCATGTTCAATAAAATAGATATTGATAAAGTGCTTATACCAACGCCTTCCTTGTGGAGAGAGGAGTCCATAATACAATAAAAACCATTGCCCCTAAATCAGGTTTTGAGAAATTGAGCTCTGAAAAAGTGGAGGGGGTGGGGTAGGGGGTATGTGCCGCACTCACCACCTCCCCTGACAAAATTGGGTTCCTTAAAAATACCATTGTTTTGACTTCTTCCCTTAGTTCGATATTTACATAGTAGATCGGTGAAATATAGAGCATATCAGCCACCCATATCAATCACATGTTGATGATATCAAAAACAGCCAATCAGAACGCACGATTTCCATATCATCACGTGCGGTTGATATGAACTTTTCCCGCCTTTGATCTACTTCGTTGATGATTGAGAGAATAAACATGTAGAATCTCACTGAGCATGTGATAGGGAAATTTTGAACACTAGGTTGTCTGAGACTGAAATGTAGGCAGCCAGTACCAACTTAAAACGTGGAAACTCTTCAATCATTTGAACTGCAAAATGTTAATCGATATTCTTTGGCAGAGTATCAGTTTACAGCCTTTATACAAGAACATCAATTATTTTGCTTAATATCAATTGTACTTCCCAAACAGTGAATCAGAACTGAACTATATTTAATATACGTGATTTTTAACCTTGCACTTTTTTAGATCACCCAATAGTGTCTTCTGTTAGGTGCTCGTAGCTCTAAGATGTTTGCTTTATTAATCAGTGGATTAAAAAAAAAAGGACCTTCGCATCCATCGCTCGCACCTCCCTTCTCTACGGGGCTGACTTCGTATTCCAGCTTTTAAACTCAACAAGAAATTCCTCATTAAGTAAAGATTTCAGTTGGTTTTTGATTGTGATGCTTTCCATGACGCCACACTATTTCATTTGTCCTGCATGTTTGGTACCTTGATCTCCCAAATGAAAAGTGCAAAGTCGATTGTTTCAAAATAAAGGCAATTATGGCTATAGCTGCCACTCGGGCAGTGAGTTCTGACAAGCTTTACTGATATATAAAGGACTGTGCAAGTTTACAATTTACCGTTTTACCGTAAAACTTTGTCAGCCCTTCAGGGGTCGGGAATATCTCCGTACGAACTCGACAATCATAAAAACAAAACAACATTTTATCGAGTCAGTTCTCACGAATCTTCTCCTAACAAAACAAAAACTGTCATGTGACCCAAATGGCGGGAACGCGGCCAGGGAGTCTGGGCCGTACTTCGGCTACAATGGTTGCAAAATCAAAAAAATTAGAAACTTAAAAACGTCAAAATTAAGATATCTAGTGAAAACAAAAAATACATATCAGGGCAGAAAAAATAAAACATATAAACTGTAATGCCAAAAACATAAAGACCTTTCTGCCAAACTGTAAAGATAGAAGAAGTGAATATGCAAGGCTGAATACTGTGAGATATTAAACATGTCAATGAAAATATGCGGTTAGAATATCAGACAAAACCAGACTTTGCTGTGCCAGATAACTGTTTTGTCCTTATTGGGACTCATCAGTGACACGTAGCGATGTTGATAGATACACTAGTACTGTAATGAGTTCTAGTATATCTCTTACGCTCAAACACTCACTTTTTCAGAAAAAAGGCGCTACGCTATATTTAGCTATGCGCATCTGATCAGCTGATCGAGTGAACTTAGAAAGGCATGGGTACGAGGTTATATCTCGACGATCGATCATCTCGGAGAGTATCTATGAGGAGCCTGGTATCGAACGAAGTGGTTTTCATGCCACGTCGGCCATTACAGAACGGTATTTCTCATAAATCTGGAGGTTTAGATTAGGGAAGTTTCCTACAGATATGCAGTATTTACGGCGTGACAAGAAAGACGAAGAAGAAGGTAAATTACTCTCATGATTCCAGATCTTTTTTTTCTAAACTAATAACTTTATGCGCTTTTAAATCATCGACTTTTCAGGTGTTAATTCTAACCCCTTCCACAACTTGGATAAAGGCCAAGTCTTACAAGAGGTGAGATTTGCTTCTTGTTGTTTGAACAGTTTTCAGACCGTAAAATGCTATTTGTCAAAGCTTAGTATTCTGCGTTTTCTCTTATTTAGGCCCGAACTTTCAACGAGACTCCGATCAATCCTCGGAAATGCATCCATATTCTGACGAAGATCTTGTACATTCTCAACCAAGTATGTCAGTGCCTGACTGTCAAAAATAATATTTCTAGTTCTTTATGGTTTCAAGGGAATAAGTCTGAACTTACCTTAAGAAAGAAGAAACGTCAATAAACAAAACAGTGCATCTTTATGTTTTTGAATAATTCTAACAATAATAGTTATAGTACATTTATCACGACCCCAGTTACAGTAACCTCTGGAAGAGTTTGAATTTGATTTTGTAGAGGATACGTTTGGGTCAAGAAATTAAAGCTAGGTCTGAATTAACAAGTGCTAAATATGTATGAGAATAAGACTGGAAGTAAGTGAAGTTGAATATGGTTAGTGTTAGTACCGTGTACTGTCGACATCTCAAGAGGGACACCCAGATAAGACAGACACCTATAAAATGGACACCTCTATGAAATGGACACAAAATCTTGATCCCTACCGTTTTCTCATGCTTTTTTTCACTGTATTTTAAGCCTCTATAAGATAGGTAAACTCAGGTGTTCTGAACAATATTTTTGATTAGGAAATATTAGGACAATCTTAATTTTTTTTGTGATGTGTACCTTTTTAGTGAAAGACTAGCATTTTTTTTTTATTTTTCTTCATCTCAAATCAAGGTAAGATATGATCCTCTATTGGATCCTGAGTCATTAAAATACCGTAAACACTCTAATAACCCCCCCATGGTGTCCATTTTATGGGCTTATTAATTAAGTTTTGACCTTCCAGACAGGGGGCTTATTTAAAACATGTCATTAGACAGGTTTGAAAATTAATGGGTGCACAATCGCCTGGGGCAACTTAAAACTGGCTTGGGTGACTATGTTTTGAAAACAAGTTGTGGTGGGCAACCATCTTTTTCAAGTATAAACGCATATATTTATCCAAGAAAAATAAACAGTAAGAACTTGGAAGTCTATTAAAAATCATAGAAGTTCTCAGATGTGTAATATTTTGCTGTAGTTTTGAGAAAACCTAAGCACTGATTGGACACAATCAGCCAGTTTCTGTTCCCTTGTCAATCCCTTGGACGACACCATTTTGTTTTTATAATCAAAAAAATTTCTCACATTCCCAAGTGGACTGTCAAGTACAAGGAATGTACGAGGCTCCTTATAATAGCAAAATTTTGTGTTCCTATTCAAAACTTTGTGAAGATATTACCATTGACAAAATGTATTTTTAATACAGGATGCCTTGGTTTTAAGCTTCATTGTCTTCACATTGAGAGAGGGGGGGAGGGGGGGCTTTTTAAAATTTGAAACTCTAGACAGGGGGCTTATTAATTTTAGAGAGGGATGGAGAGGGTTTAATTGAGCATTTATGGTATGTGAGTGGGCCCCTGGGTATTGTTAACTTGTGTTTTAATTGTATTCAACTCAAGGGCCAACACTTGGGAACTGCAGAAGCCACCGAAGCCTTCTTTGCAATGACAAAATTATTCCAGTCCAAAGATGTGAGTTGTTTTTGCTGAACTTTGAAAAAAAAGATGTTATTAGAATGTTAAAGTTAGCTTTTAGAAATTAACTGTTCAGTGTGTAGCCAAGTAAGTGCAACAGCTACTTTGTAATTAACTAAGAAGTTGTCTGTTTTAAATCTTTGCCTTCATACATGTAAGATTTATGGTGTTTCTGGCTCGGCCTTTGTCCAGAGCAATTACTGATCATTTTTCTAGCCAGCTAATCATAAAACAAATGACAGGGTGCCTTGTCGCAGTACTTAACAACAGCTGTTTCTGGTATTTGCATCATGATTGGACAGTTACAAAATAATCACTATAAATAACAGGCAATAAAACTGCTAGCTGAATATTTTGGCTCAGAATTACATTGTTTCAAGCAATTGTTGAAAATGATCAAAAACTCAAAACTGAAAAATCAAACCTTTTTTTGCATATTAACTACAATTTTCATTATGATAATAAGGCTAAAGCTCTGAAAACAACAGGGCAATGGATGAAAAGAGTATGGTGCTATACCCTTTCCTTTTGGCATAGGTCAGAACACTGTTGATTGTTCGTTAAGCTACAATGGCAAGACTCACATCATGAAACATTTGTGAGGGAGAAAGTCATGTAAGTCATTTTCTAATTGCAGTTGATGCTCCGCCGAATGGTGTACCTGGCCATTAAAGAGCTTGCAAATGTTGCAGAAGACGTTATTATTGTCACAAGCAGGTATTTTTGAAATGTTTGTGAACAGTAAATTGTAATCTTGGGGTATCTGTTAGTTTTTCTGCTGTGTAGTTTAAAAGTTATGATATTGCACTGACCAACAATTTTTAGTCCTTAAGTTGTGAATTCCTCTTTTTTCCAAGCATCAATAATAATTCAAACCACTGATCAGATCTGCTAAGCTCTTTATAATCTTAGTCATAATTATTTTATAATTTTGTTTTCAGTCTTACCAAGGACATGACTGGCAAAGAGGACATGTATCGCTCCAGTGCCATTAGAGCACTGTGCAAGATTACAGATGTAAGTTCTAAGGTTTCTGAAGTATTATATTGTGAACGGCCTATGCATTCATTAAGTAGAGAGTATTGAAAGATGTATTCATAGGTATTTTCAAGTGTGTAAATCCAATCTTGTGTTGGCCTTTAGGCTGCTTAGAAGCAGAGTTAAACTTGCAGTTTAAAGAAATTGAGAATTGTCCCGACCTTTCTGAGCCATTTCTATTCTAGGAAAAGGTGCAGTGGTTATCTAATAGAGACCAAAATTCAAGAAAGAAAGGATAATTAACAATTATTATCAGACTACGAGGTGTAGTTTTCTATGAGTCAAAAGTCAACAAAGTATTAAGTGTAGAGTTGACAATAAGATTCAAAGAAATCGACAATGAGTAGTCTAATTGTTTTAGTAGAAAACCAACTAGTATAATTAGTTAATTCAATTTCTTCCGCTGCAACTTGATAAAAATAAGTGTTTAAGATCAGTCATTGCTTTTTTTATGAATAATACTGGCAGTTTCACTTTTCACTGTCTATCATTCAATAGTCAATACATAGGTTAGCCAATCAGGTTGTAGCATTTGTGGTAGTTTACTGGTTAGTTTCTACTAATAGATTATACTTAAAGTTATAGCTTTTATTGTTGAACTTTCAGTTATATGAGAGTTGTCAAAACTGGATAGTTTAGGACTCACTTCTAGGTTTATATAATATATATTTTTAAGTATTAGTGCACATTGTCAGTTTAACATGGATCATAACAGCAATACTGTTAATGCCTGTTTCAGGCTAGCATGTTGCAGGGAATTGAGCGATATTTGAAGCAAGCTGTTGTGGATAAGAACCCTAGTGTCTCCTCGTCAGCTTTGGTCTCATCACTGGTAAGATGTCAACAGCAGTGTATGTGTAAAACCTTGCTATGCCTGTAGACAAGATGATTGTAGTTGGATGTAGTTTGAGGCGTAAAAATTTATTCTAATGTAGTTGATCAAATGAGAAAGCTTTAATGTTCAAACAGTTTGACTTTCTAGTGTTGAACACCTTGAAATCTTTTTTGAACTGGAAACTTGAAATAGCATATTTAAAACTAGTGTTTTCTCAAAGGTAATTCCAAAGAGTTGGTTATATAATAAATTACTGACATTTTGGATAATTTTCAAACGTCTTTGCAAAAATTGGTTACTAAGAAAAAATTGGAAATGGGACACAATTCTTACTCTTTAGCAGCACTGTACAAACCAACTCCCCCCCCCCCCCAATCCTTCGTATGTGCTTATAAGTGAGAGTAACAATTTATCTTCAACTGTCAAAACCTTAGTATAATTGGTTTGTATGTTTATGTGTACAGCACTTGTTGAGTCCAAACTATGATGTTGTGAAGAGGTGGGTGAATGAGGCGCAGGAGGCAGTGTCTGCAGAAAACCATATGGTGCAGGTAACTGATAGTCTCTCATTAATTTTGGAACTTACAGCCAATAACAGTTTGGCAAAATGAATAAAGTTAAAAATAGTTCTCATCTGCAATTATCTGGTTGTCTTTAATGACTGGAGTTTAAATTTGCAAAAGCATTGTTTGGCACTCTAGTCGTTTGTCAACCCCTTCAGTCAAAGTCAGTTATCTACATCTAATTTTCCTTATATAGCTCATATGAAACAATACATTTAGTACCATGGAGAAGGGAAAATTAGTCAACACAACAAATCAATCTACTGAAGCTGAAAGATAAAATTCTCCTAAACTTGTTCGATAAAAAGTATGGGCTCTAAGTTGGGAGAATTTAGTAATACATCATTTGACATATTTGGAGCTGAAAGATGAGAAAGGCAAGCTGTTGAGAGTTATAATGCATTGTAACAAGATGTTTATACTGCACACATTGGTTCTTGCTTTGAATCTCTGTTTAAGCTCTGGTTCTTGCAAATAATTAATACACATTTTGAACAGCTTTAGTGTGTTAGATATTTTTGTAACTATTTTTTTTGTAATTAAAACTTGATATTTCTTTCATATTTTAAAATTTTTTCTTCAAGTATCATGCATTGGGCCTGCTGTACCATATTAAGAAGAATGATCGACTTGCTGTGTCCAAGCTGATCACCAAACACACAAAGCAGTCACTGAGATCTCCTTATGCTGCCTGCATGCTGGTGAGCTGTGTAATGTTTATGTGGCAAGATTTTTTCTGTTTACAGTTTGATTTGATTAGTACAACAATGGCTAATGTTTGTTGTCGGCGGTGGGATAGCTGACTCAAAATCCTAGGGTCACAAGTTGAAGCCCTGGCCAGACTACTGCATTGTTTCTTTGAGCAAGACACTTCACCCAACTTGTTCCAGTCAAGTTCAGTTTTTGACAGTTCAGAACTTACAGTGTTCATCAATATCCAAATTGTCCTTACAGTAAAAATAGAAAACAAGCTAATTAGGGCTGAGAATTTTGAATTTTCATCACCAAAAAAATAACTCTGGAATTTGAATTATGTAATTCTCTCGAGTTACTCATAGTCAAGTTCATCTTTTCATTGAGCAATCTTAGGGGTGAAATGGTTAATGTTAAAGTAATACTATAATATAGTAAGTGATATTGTTTCCTTGGAACAGATCAGAATTGCTGCCAAGTATCTTGATGAGGAACCAGAAGGGTAAGAGTTTTAAATTTATTTGCCAACAACAATTGCAACATGCTTGAGCATTTAATTTGTTCCACTTATAGATAGAAACCCAACTTCAGTTGTTGCTTTTGACAATGATTCAATAAAAGCATGCTCATGTTTTCTTCGCAGTTCTGAGAGTCCTCTCTATGACTTCTTGGAGAGTTGCTTGAGACACAAGAGTGAAGTAAATAATTCAATTGCTGTTGTATTTTTTAGAGAGTGCTTCAATCACTGTACTAGTTAATGCAGAACCCCCCAGGTTGTGTAACTTAACATCTCCTAAAAGTCTGTCTAGAACACTTGTGAGTAACCTGACATTGCATTGGTGCATAAAGTTCAAAAATTAAATATCTATAATATTGAGTAAATTGGGTGAGGTTCAATCCTGGGTATTGCCAGAATTAAAATTAAAGAGTCAAAACTCAGATGTATAAGAGCAGTGTTTGCCCAGGTGGTGTTAACTACCCTTACCTGGTCACAACCTGAAGTTTGTAAATAGGTAAACATTTTTTGTATCTATATTTGGATACTTTTAGTTATTTCTAGTCAAGTATAAACGTTTATTAAGAGAATAAACCCATTTGCCATCAAGATTCCCCTGAGTACATTTGTCCATTTCACGGTTCCTGAAAGGTAACCAAGCTTCTAGATGAGATGGAGGCAAATGTTGTCTTGGCACAGTTAGAGAAACTGAAATAATAGACATGCTAATAAGTTTTTTCTTATGAAAATTATTTCCACTTCTCTAACTGTCTAGGACAACCTTCACCTTGGTTTCATGTAGAAGCTTGGTTATCTTTCGGGAAAGAGAATCCTCTTGTTTTGAATGTTTTGATAACTGAGCACTGCTGTACACCACCAGGACAAGTGAAGGTTAAAAAAGTACTTAATATATAATAAATAATGCTAATTAATATATATTACTTGTCTAGATGGTAATCTACGAGGCAGCACGAGCTCTTGTTAATCTGAAGAACCTCAAGTCTAGAGATCTTTGTCCAGCTATATCAGGTAACTGGCTTCATTTTTTTTTCTTAAGAACGTTCAGTTCTCATCACCAGTTTTGTTATCATTGTTATAATCGAAGGGTCTAGTGCAAAAACAATGTAAGTGACTTTGTATGAAATGCTAAATTCTCCCAGTGGTTATGAAGAGATTATAGGGATGATGTAGGGAGAAATAACTATTCCATTAATAGTTACTTACATTGTTTTTGCACTAGACCCTTCAATTTATATAGAATAACATTTTCCATTTCTAATTAACATCAAACCAAACCCATATGGCTTTGTCATTGCAAATTTACAAATGTTCAAGATTCAATCTTGTTTACATGATTTTATATGTTACATTGTAGTTCTCCAGCTGTTTCTTAGTTCTCCCCGGCCAACTCTGAGGTTTGCTGCAGTTCGCACCCTTAACAAGGTTGCCATGGTTCAACCGATGTCTGTCACTACCTGCAATCTAGATCTTGAAAATCTAATAACTGACGTCAATCGCAGTATTGCTACCCTGGCAATCACAACACTGCTGAAGGTATGGTACTTTTAAGTTTGCCATCCCGCTGGTTTATTAAGGTTAGCTAAAGATGATACAAGTGAAAAATAGCTGCTGTAAGTTTAATGAAGGGTAGTGCATAGTAATGGTTCAATATCTTGTGGGCTTATGCTTGATGTCAACTTCCTTTAAGTTATTTTTCATCTGTCCAGTCAGTGAATGCTTGTTCCGAAATGCCTCAAGTCATACTGTTTATCACATCAGAAAGTTGTGCAGTGGCACATTTCTATAATTAAGAAGCTTTACAATTCGATTCAAAATTGAAGCAAGACCAACCAAAATTCCTGCTCAAAATAATTGGTCTTGCTTCAACTTCCAGCGAAATTACTTCCTTTAAGCATGTGGATTTGTATCTTTTAGTACTTAATGTTATGATACTTTTTTAATCCAAGTAGTATTGTTTCATTTTAGACAGGAAATGAGAGCAGTGTTGACAGACTGATGAAACAAATCTCATCCTTCATGTCTGAGATCTCGGATGAGTTCAAGATTGTGGTTGTTGATGCCATCAGGTAAGAATGACTGTGAGCTCAACCATGATACTCAGGGCCATAAAACATGGGTTCAAAAATATTGGGGGGGGGGGGGAAAGCAGGGACAACCACACCCTCCTGTAACACTGGACAGGTACAAAGAATTAATGTTCTGCAGTAACCAACTCTTGCAAAAATGGTGAATATGAACATGCAAATGTAGAGTGAACTGTTTAGGAATGGTTGTTTGAAACTGAAACTTGGTCAGATTTTACTTGGGCAAATATTATTTGGAGTTAGAATATTAATGATGGCTAGTAAAACTAAGTTATCAAAAGAACCATCTGTTTAGCAAGGATGTGTTAAGTCAGTTTACACAAGCAAGTTTGTCTTGAGAAGGGAAAATTGCTCATGTAAATGGCGAAAAGTGGACAAGGAAAAACTGTTAAGTCTGAAATTTGCTCTGTAGATTGATGAGGAAAATTTGACAAGAATATGATGCCCAAGCACAACTTAGAACTTGTCAAGGAAAACTTACTTATTGTCTACACAAACAAGGAAATCTACCAAATCAATGAAAAATTGTAAAAGAAAAGTGTTGTCAATGATAATTTCCATAAGCAACAGAAATTGTCAAGTAAACTTTTCAAAGAAAAATTGCTTGGCTTTTAAATAGGGCTTATTTGTCCAGTTTATTTGTATTTTATAAAATTATTTGTTCACTTTTTCAGATCCTTGTGCCTGAAGTTTCCCAGGAAGCATTTGGTTATGATGAATTTCTTATCCTCTATGCTGAGAGATGAGGTTTGTTTTCACCCTTTGTTGGTAAAGAATGACAATTAATGGAGTAAAGATTTTTTGACTTTTACCAAAGTCAAACCGAAATAGAAATGATTATACAAAAGCTGAAAGCAATGTCACACTCTCTGAGCTGGTTGGAGCAAAGAAATCAGAGGGAAAAATAGATATAAATTATATAGCTTCTTGTAATGTTCAATGCTACATTAGTAATACAAAATGTAAACAAGAATAATTGAAATATTTTTGGGTTTTGCACCACTCCCTAGAGATGCCAAAGACAAAAGATGAAGCATTCATGTTGGTTCCCTAAATAACAAAAAGACATCAGAATTCTTTTGTTCAAGGGCACCAACATGAACCGCAGAGCATATTTCAGATTAGTTTGGCTCTAAACTTGTGCACAGCAGGGCCCAATGAGTGCCGAAGGCTAGGGGTTCTGGGGCTGGGGGCATACTCCACTGGATTATTTTGAATTTCTAACTTAGATTTCTGGAAATGTTTTTAATTCCAGCAGCCTAAAAAAAATTTTCAAATATCTCATTGAAATTTCTGTTAGTTTTTGGGGCAAAATTATTGGTAGGGCCAAAGGCTGCCCAGACCTGCATTCCCTGCGCTGTGACATCAGGTGAAAAGGCAACAAGAAGAAAAGTGTGGTTTGCAATAAGTAAGTTGATAAAACTGTTTTAGTTTTTCATTTGAAATGATTAATAGTAAGTATACATTATTATTGTAACTAAACTAGCAACAAGAGCAAGGGCACAAATGAAACATTTTGCAATCCACACTTTTGTTCTTATTATTTTACTAACCTTGTTTGCACTTGTTAATTTATATGTTTAACTAATTAATCTGGTAAGGTTGCTTATGTTGTTACTATGCTTTTATAAGTTATTATAACTGTGTTTGCTTTTAAGTTTTTCTTGCTTTTCATCATTGCTCTTTTTACTTTGCTCCAGTGTTGATGTGAGACTTCTAATATAAGATTGTAATTGAGGGTTATGTAAAGAGCAAGTTATTTGAGTTTTTATTTGTAGATTGTACTATTTCTTCAAGAATTTTGTGCAAGTTTAGAAGCTGTTTGTTTAAAAATTGTGTTCACTTATAGGGTGGTTGTGGGACTTCTAATATAAGATTGTAATCGAGGGTTATGTAAAGAGTAAGTTATTTGAGTTTTTATTTGTAGATTGTACTATTTCTTCAAGAATTTTGTGCAAGTTTAGAAGCTGTTTGTTTGAAAATTGTGTTCACTTACAGGGTGGGTTTGAGTACAAGAAAGCCATTGTTGACACTATCATCACCATCATTGAAGATAATACTGATGCAAAGGAGTCGGGTGAGCAATGATTTACTATTGATTGTTTACTCGACTGTTTATACTACAAATAAATAATAGTACAATATTAGTAGCAGTTAAATAATGAATTTGTTATTTTACTTTAATCCTTACTAATACCTGTTATTGGTTGTAAATTGGATTTATTGTTTATCCAATTAAAGTTAAATGCAATCGTATTGATTTTAGTTGCACTTTCATTATTAACTACAAATTGGGAGGGTTTTAGTTTTTTAAAGAAACCACTAGTATATGAAGAAGATTAATCAAAGGAGGACAAGCAGGTATTATTGAATGCCATCACTCAGTGGGACTTATATCTGTTTTGGGAAGCATTGTGACAAATTAGTGAGATTTTAGATGATGTATAGATTGATAAGGAAATAATTGCCTTTTTATGAGCACTGAGGGTGTTATGTTGGTGTTCAGGTTTGTCGCACCTGTGTGAGTTCATAGAGGACTGTGAGCACACTGTGTTGGCCACCCGAATCCTTCACCTCCTTGGCCGCGAGGGCCCACGTACTCAGACTCCATCCAAGTACATCAGGTTTATCTATAACCGGGTTATTCTGGAGAATGCTGCAGTCAGAGCAGGTAAGATTGATCAACATTCCTAACATTAAATGCCATGTCAATTCTCAGCCTCATTGCCAGGGCCCCTCTCTTTAGGGTTTGAAGTTCATGACCAACTGGTCGCACATGTGATACCAACACTCAGCCTCGTTGCCAGGGCCTCTCTCTTCAGGGCTCGAAGTTTACGACCAACTGGTCACACATGTGACTTGATGTCTTGATTGTGCACCTGTAAAATCACAAATGATCGTACTTGTGCACCTAAAAAGCTGAAGTTCAATGCAACTGAATTAGAGCTATCCTTCTTTATTTGACCGTCCTGACAAAACAGTTATATTACGAATAAAAAAATGCAGATTTAACACAGGTTCCAAGCAAAAAATGCACCACAGTTTAAAACTATAATAATTATGTTCAATAAGAGTGAAAGAAACAAACACAGGATTCCCATCCCTAGGAGAGGCAGCAGTGGAGAGGCAGACCCTGGGAAATAGGTTGTACCAACACTTTGGCCTGTCAAACTCTAACATGATAACATTGTTAACACTACTTGCACAGTTGTTGATACTAAGGTGCCTTCTTGTTTTCTCAAGGTGCAAAACTGTGTGTCAGTGTCTGCTTAATGCTTTCGCCAACAAGATAAAACTGAAAAAGTCAGTTAGAAATGATTAGCTGCAATATTCATAGCTTCAGATTTATGTTCAAATATGCGACCTGTTACCTTTCATCCTTGATTGTGATTTAGCTAGGTTTTGTGTTTCTAACTTAATAGTGGTGTCAAGCAGCACATAACTAGGCTGCACTCTTCTTATGTTAAGAAATGTATAACATTTTGCAAATCTTATCACTCAGCTGCTGTTACATCTTTGGCCAAGTTTGGAGCCCACTGCGAAAGCTTGCTGTCGAGTATTCAAGTGCTTCTTTCAAGGTTAGCGAATCGAGTTCCTTCTACCAACTCTGAAAACATCCAGGCCAGTAGGGAGGGGAGGTTCGATTTGCTAGTAAGGCCTTTTTTCTACTTTCAAAAGTAAGAACTTCACTAGCTGCTTTTTAATGCAGCCGTTTTAATGACTACTCTTTAAATCAATGTTAAGATTTAGCAACCTGAAAAGTAAAAATTAATGTTAATAAAATGCATACTAGCAAACCATTAGTTTTTTTTGTCTCCTTTGCCGCACTCGAGACATCCACCAACTATTTACTGCAGCTTTGTGACTGAATACTCTTTCTTTTTCACAGTATTCAATATTTTCAGAATTTTTTTTGCCACAAAATTTTCCAACAGCATTTATTTTTGTTTGATCAAAATTCTAATGGAGAAGTACTCACAAATGTAAATTTGTAGTCAAGGATATTTTTAGACTCCCAACTTCCCAAAACCATTCGCATATTTGTGGGGTTTGCGAGACTGCCAGTTTTGAGCCCTTATGCTGTGTTGATTTGTGAACAGATGTTTGCTTGATACTGATGATGAAGTGCGAGATCGAGCCACATTCTACCTGAACATCTTGAAACAGAAAGACAAGGCCCTTTCATCAGCTTACATTCTCAATGGTAAGTTTGTTGTATGTTAGAAATGTGGGAGCTTGAAAAGGGTGGAAGGTCATTAATTTTAGACCTTCAATTTTTTTCTTTGTCATGTTGATGCATTCTTCTTTAAATACATGGAGATATTTGTGTAACATTTGTCACAAAGGTTAATAAGTTGTTCAACAGGTACTGTAACCATCATAAGTGCCTCAATCGTCTGTAATACTATAGTCTTGATCAAAGTGGAGTTTATGCCTCTTCTCACATTACTCTTGTACAACTAAAGATTAATGAACCAATCTTAGTGTTTGCCGGAATGTGTAGCCATGAGGAAAGTATTTGGCTTTTAATGTAGAGCTCACACAATTTACTGGTTCTTTGTGTTGCAGGCCTGCAGGTATCAATAGTTGGACTCGAGCGAGCACTTCATGCTTATGTCAAAGATTCCTCTCATACAGCTCCATTTGACCTCAAGACTGTGCCACTGGCCAGTACACCAATGCAGGAACAAGTTATCAAACCAGGCAAAACAGGTTGATCACTCAACTACAGGCTGCCGTTATTATCATTTTATATACAATCCTCAAGCAAGCATGACATTGCCATAGTTTTTAACCTTTTTCTCAGGATCAATTCTGTTTATTATTAGTTTTGGTTATATTAATTTGCCCTTGTAAACTTCAAAAGTTCCAAGTGTAACTCTTTTCCTGCTGAAATTTTTAAAGCCAAGTTGAAAAAAATTCCAAGTAAAAGTTGTCAGCTTCAGAGTTTAGTGAATCAATGCACATTTTTCTAATCTACTACAAGCGAAGACAAAGAAAATGATTGGTCACTTTGTAGGGTTTTAAACACTGATATAAAAGTTTACGATTTATGTAAAAGTGACTTTGATTGATTTGTTAACTTTTTTTGAAAAAAAAATTTTTTTATTGATAACACTTTAGGTGCTCTTGAAAGTTGATGGTCAAGTCGACCGGATGCATTTGTTTGTAAATCAACAAAACATTTTTAAATAGCCAAAAAAGTTGATATTTTATGTATGGAGAACTCAACTTTAAACATTATAAACTTTTCTTTCAAGCCATTGAAACACCATCTGCTACAACCAAGGCCCCTGCCCCAGTTGCTGCAGCAAGACAGGATGTGTATGCAGGTAGACTGTCGATGATGTTTGTCACTGAGTTAGTTTTTTTAAAATCAATAGGCCTTCCTTAAGTCTTGTTCAAAATGATGGGCGCTGTCGTGGGTTTTTAGCCTTAGTCTTAAGAAAGACCAAGGCAAAGCTCAACTACTCGCACCTGGGAACACCTTCTGAAGTCACATGTGACTGCAGTCTTTGTGAAAAAAAAATGAAGCAACAGTCAAAAGCTTGATGCTTTAAAAGTTGTACACACTTGAACCTCTTAAGACAGACACCTCTATAAAACGGACACCAAATCTTTGTCCCTCAGCAATTTACTGTATTTTATGCCTCTAAAAGATGGACACCTCTCTAAAATGGACGGTTGAGGCCGCTCTGGAAGGTGTCCATATTAGAGCTCGGTTTGACTGTATACTGTGTATCAAAAGTATTTAACTTTTAAAAAATTATCATGTTTGAATGCTTGCTTGTGTTTCAGAACAACTGGGCGCTATTCCAGAGTTTGCCAAGTTGGGTCCATTGTTTAAATCATCACCCAAGCCTCTTGAGTTGACAGAACAGGAAACTGAGTATGTTGTGAATTGTGTGAAACATGTATTCCCTGGCCATATTGTCTTTCAGGTAATAATTCTTTGTTGTTATTATTATTATTACTATTATCATTGTTGTTGAAAATGTTGACATGAGCATATAGTTTGATCATGAAGAGACATTAAAGAAGACTTATCATCTTTTTATCAAATATTTTGGCCGCATTCCAGCGACCATCTTCAGTATATGACATAATTATTGAGGATGTTACATGGCCGCACGGAGATACGAATTTTACCTTCGAGTGTTGAAAAATCATCTCACGAGTGAGTGCAGCTCACTCGTGAGATATTTTCAACACGAGAAGACAAAATTTGTATCTCGAAGTGGCCTTGTAATTTTCTTTTTATCACATACTTAGTTTCGTTTCATATTATTTCATATTTTCAGTTTGATTGTACAAACACCCTGAACGATCAAATACTTGAGAATGTTCGTGTCGATATGGAGCCCTCCGATGGCGAGTTTGAGGTGGCGCGGTACATCCAGTGTCCTTCTTTGCCTTATAACCAGCCTGGTACTTGCTACACCTTGGTGAAACTGCCTGATGATGCTTCTTCAGGTATGTCGTAAAAGTCCACGATTATGTACGCCTAGCTCAAACTTCTAAAATTGCCCATAAAATGCATAGAGAAAATCTTTGAACCTCAAATTTGTCATACATAGTATAGACTCTTTTCACGCAAAATTATATTAAACATATCAAGAAACTCTGATCATCGCCAAATTCAGCGCATCCGTATTAGCAAAATTGCAAAATTTCGCTGGTAGTTCCAAAAAACTAATGCTTTAAAACTTGATCTTCTGCCCTTACAGAGAAATGTATGGGAAAAACGTGGAAACGAGGCTGATGCCCGTCCATCTTACTTTTCATTGGAAAATTTTCCAGTTTCAAACCTTTATATCTCCGTCAATTTGCGGCCAATCTTTATGAAACTTTGTAGTTTTACTAATATTAATGTGCTGAAATTGAATCTGGACTCGTTTTCTCGATAAACTAAATATATTTCTATGCCATGCTAGCGTGATAAAGGTCTATTGTAAGGAAAAAGAAGAGTTTTGGTAGTTTTCATCTTCCCCGAGTTTCTTTTAGCGGTGTAAGATTTGCAATGCATTTTGGGTAAAATGTAAGGCACCATCTTTTTCGGAACAGTCGATTGCTTCATTTTCGGCTGAAATTTCGGCTGAAATTTCGGCTGAATCGGATCAATCATTTTTCTTATTGCACGGTAAAGCAAGAAATTCTCAATTGCTCAAGAGTAAGATGTAATCTTAACCTTTCAGTCCTAGTCTTTTTATCAATATCTACCTTCTCCTTACATACCTTATGAAAATTAAAACATTTGGTATCGAGAAAATGGGAAATGACCAAACAAAGAAAACCGCTGCAGATGAAAAGGAAACTTTTCCTAATCTAAACTTGTAGTATTATGTGATAGATAAATTATCGCCGCCGTGAGATGATAGAAAAAGCTTTTTTTTAGCTTCTCACCGCGACGATAATTTATTTATCACATAATACTACAAGTTTATATCCACTCGCCGACACATTCAATATTTTTTTTTTTAAACTATATACCTAAAGTTCTCCTAATCTAGTTTTATGAAAAGTATGGATTCAGGCTGGGAGAAATTGGCAACTCATCATCACTGGAAAGCGTTTCCGGTGGCCCGTGGGTCAATCGTGGGCTGTTTTGCCTCTGAGAATTGAAGACAGAAAAATTTGCTGAAAAAGGAACTGCGCTTTGAAAACATTTCGTATGGTTTTCGTTTAGTTTATTTTGTATTTAAACTAGTTAGCTAAGAATAAAATAGAATTACGGCCAAATTAACAAAAATGTAAGTGTCTAACTCCAGAATAATACTAAGTTTGTGTGTACTTATTGTGACTTATGTTTATGGTTACCTACAGTTACAGCTACGTTTTCAAACACTTTGAAGTTTATCGTTAAGGACTGTGACCCAAGCACAGGCGAGGCAGACGACGATGGGTACGAGGACGAATACGTGGTAGGTATATCACGCCGGGTTGGATAGTTCATAACGAACATAATTATGATAACCTGTTTATTTAAACTAAGCATTCAAGGGATATAGTCAAGAATTAGGCTAATAGTGAAAGAACTAGATGGGATATTTGAAGAGTTCTCTATAAATCAAGTAGGAGTTTATACAAGAACAGACAAGAATTTAACCAGTGACTTGACTCCCCATATGAGTTTCCTTAGCTCAGCGGCTAGAGCATCTGACCGGTAATCAGGTTGCGGGTTCGATTCCCGTAAGTGACTTTCAACTTGTGAATCAATAATTTCTACAGATCCCAAAAACTCCTATTAACCTATTTTTACCTCCTCAAAACGCATCCAAAAATTTGAAAATTTTCAGGCTGCTTCTCTTTCATTCAGACTGCGATCTTATGGTCGTATTTTCAAAACTTTAAAATCAGCAAAAAACGTTATTGAAAGTCTCCAGAAAAAGGCTTTTGACTCTTATCCCCATTAACGTTGAGTTGTAGATTTTGACTTTTTTTCACGAATTGTTGTTGAATGTTGATGCTCAATATATTGGAGCAGGGCCTAGAGGGATATTATTTCAGAGTTTAGTGTTGTTGTTGTTTTTAAATGTTTTTAAATGGATATTTTATTGCAATTGTTTGCAGCTGGAAGACATCGACGTGGTAGTCGCTGACCACGTGCAGCGTGTGCTCAAAACCAACTTTCTGGCTTCCTGGGAGGAGGTTGGAGACGAGTTCGAGATGGCTGACACATACGCATTGAACCAGATGAACAACTTGGAAGGTAAATTGTTTGCAAGGAACTGTCAGTTTTACAATAGGCCCTTTGCGGTTTGAGGTCTTGTGACCACAGCTTAAAATAATTTGCAATGACAAAATTGTGTTCAAAAATGGAAAGTACCGATTAACATTAGCTAGAAGACATAGTTTCAAGTCTCAACGTTTAATAAGTGCTTTAAAAATTACTTCGTAAAATGCATAAATATGGTAGTGGAGAGCAAGACCAATCAATATCCTAATTTCTGTTGTTTGTCATTTTTTAAATAATTATATTAGGTCAATAGCTGAAACTTTGCCATTTTACTAATGTTATAAACCTCCTCTTTTCATTTCTGGATTGCATTATGATTTTGTTATAGCTGGTTAAGTTGAGGTAGCTGTGGTCACTTGACCTTGAACTGCCAAGGTTTTTTTTAATGCTCCACTGTTTTAAGCCTAAGGGTTAGTAATTGTGTTATTAAGTGGTGACGAGTGAAGTTCGCGCGCGTTTTGCCAAACTCTAATAATTTTCCGAGCCCTTAGGTAAAACTATAAACGAACAAAATAGATTGAATGAGAGAGGTCGTCTGATTGTACTTTTTAGTAAAATACATTGCAAATTGCAGAGCAATTTATACTGTTGTCTTTCAGCAGAACTGCCGACCAAACAAATTAACTTTGAACTTTGGACTTGGCATGTGATGCCACCAAAACGAATGACTTGATTAGCTCTCACAGTCGCCATGGCAACTTAGTATTTTCACGTGTGAAATTACGAAATAACGCTAAAAATTCGCTTCAAAAATAAAGAGTAATTTGTGACTCATGTATTACAATGATAATTTAGGTTGTCGCTTCTGTCTATTATGTAGCTTTCCTTATTCACCCGTCTGTTTGAACGCTTGGAAACCAGTTGTTTTAGGAACGCTGTTCTCAAACAAAAAACCGCGCCTAAAATGACCTGTGGCAGGCGTTCGTCACCTTCAGTTGTCACTCAACCTCCGAAGCGACATGGCACGAAACAGTGGGCTATTCTTGTGCAAAATTGTTTCATGTAACATGTCAACAGAAAACTAATTACTTCAGAATCAAAGTTTTTAATTAATTTTTGTTTCAAACCATAGTAAAATAATTATAAAGAAATTAGTACATTAGTGGTAAAAAGAAACACAAGCGAAATGCCAAATACGCAAAGTTTCGACGAAATACGCGTTTTTCTAATGAAAGAAAATTTATATGCGGTGTGAAAACCTCGCCGTTAAGGTACATCATTTCAACGAAATTTCTTACAGAAACAAAGAACCGGCAATGGAACGAAATTTGCTTGCGTTATTTTTTAGCACTGTAT
>JAOBRD021138085.1:0-10914 GCA_027575215.2 Hydrozoanthus sils | reverse complement strand
AACAACGTCCCAGGCGCTAAGTGCATGGCCGCGGGGGCCTGGATAATAATAACAAAGCAGGCGCAGCCTGCTGGCGCGCGTTGTCTTTGCTTATGCTATCTATTATCCAATTGCACGCAATGTTGCACCGTGCAAAGAAAACGCGACGACAATGTGACGTCTGTTGCACGAGCGCGCGCACAGCTCGAGGTCTTGAGGTGTTTCTGGACGGGATTTTGTTGTTTTCGCGTTGCGCTCACAACGTGACGTCTTCAACGTAACTTTTTTGTATTTTATTTTTTTGATTTCAGCAGCATGTACAGTTTATGTCTGTCATTGTTTAAATTCTCAGGATCTCGAGCAGTGCGCGCGTACGTAAACAGACATCACGTTGTCGTCGCCAATTCTATCTAATAAGAACTCACAATGGGCTTTGAAACAACTAAAAATAATTCAATTCAAGCATTTTTAATGTGTTAACAGGAAAAGGGTTTTTATGTTTCCCAAAAACTATCTGATTCAATGTTGTTGCACGCGCAAATTTTTGAAATCCTGATGCCAACAACTGGCTCAGCACTGCATGTTTTTTGAAATCCGAACATAGACTAACTTGCCAAAACTTGCGATTTAAAATTTGCTTATTGAGAACAACTTTCAGAAGTTATTGATTATCAATAACGAAAACGCTGGCTGACAGGTTTCTATGCTGGTTTGACATATTTTTTCTGTTCCTTTTCTTGATGATGATTGCTGCTTCCTTGGGTCCGATCAAGGATCAGTGGGAAGTTTGGCTCAGACGGCAAGTCCACTGGTGGCTGTGAAGGCCTACCCTAGATCTGCAAACTCGCTTACACCCTGGACATGTGAACCCTTGTGCAGTGGGGCTCTGAATGGCAGAAGTCATCTCATTCTATGTCCCTCCTCCACAAACTCTCCTAGCTGCCTTGAATGCTGTGGAGCCTTGCTTTATCAGTGTCCTCCATCTGACCCTGTCACTGGCTTTGTTTTCACAGTCTTTTTCTGGGATTTCAGCTGCACAAAGCTGTCATCTCTGCTTATCCTTGTAGAGCTTTCTAGGGGTGCTCTTGTCAAGTTTGCCCAGGCATGATTTTCTGTAGAACACGGCTTTGGGCATTCTTGTGTCCTCCATGCGAGACAGATGGCCTACCCAGTGCAGCTGTCTGCTCAGAAACATGGCCTCGATGCTGGTAAGGCCAGCTCATTCCATGACTTTGTTGTTGGTCACATAGTCTTGCTACCTGATGCCCATGATAGAGCGGAGACATCTTTGGTGAAAGCGCTCCTGTTTCTGGTACAGAACTCGGGCCTCTGATCCGAAAAGGAGAGTGGTGACCTCTGCTGCTTTGTAGACCAGGGTCTTTGTTGCGAGATGCAGTGAATATTCTTCCATACACGCTTTTGTAAATGGCCAAAGGAACTGCTAGCTTTTTTGCCTCAGATTAAATAATGTACACATATACTTACCCTGAAGTTAGTTCCTTACAGTGTATATGTATTACAATAACTTTGGCTTAGTTTTTATTCAATTTAAACCACACATAGAAATAAGAACAATTTAAGAACAATTTGAGACTCAAATCACTAAAAAATTAAGATTGAGTCTGACCAAATTTACTGGTTCTTATAACAAAAGTGTGTAGAGTCAGCAATTTCAGCCACATCACTTAATGCAAGGTAAAGCAACATTACATGCAGTCATTGGCCAGCCAGAAATGTAGTTGGTATGAATATGTAACACATAAAAAACACATTTTATGGTTTCCTTTCAACTTTATTTTGAGAAAATACAAACGAATATTTTTCTTGTTCTTGCAACAAGTTGGGTAACAACAAAAACATTCACCAGCAACGTTCAGCAAAGTGATTACAGTTATTTTGTGTTCACTCTTATCTTGAGGCTAAAACTTGTTTTTTAAACTCATTTAAAAAAATTATGTTATGCAGTTAGTTGATCTCTACATTACTGACTCCAGCAATACAAAGTTCTGTTATCAGATAGATGCCATGATTGGCTGCCTGAAGTTTGTTCTGTTTATTCTCCTAAAAAAATAATAAAAAAGGTATCATCTCCGAGTTTTATCATTTATCAGAAAAAAAAAAAAACACTACCAAAAGAAACAACCATAACAAACATTATTGATAACAACAATCTTTTATTAAGCAACAACGAAATTGATTATTATACAGTATTACTTCTAACCACAAATAGGAATGCTTAATTGAGGTGGGGAAAAGTTAAGCTAGCTTAAGAATAATATGAAACTAAGTAAAGTATTGACAGCACCTACTGTAATGCACTGGTGGTCGAGAATAAAAGCTTTAATGATTGGAGAAAGGAATTTAAGACAGTACCTATCAGAGTTGGCAAGTCTATTATCTAGTTTGTAACTTTATAATCATCTGAGCTCTTGATAATAATTCCAAGAGTCAGAGTTTTAGCTTCTTTGTAAAAATTGATTTTGATTACTTTCAGAGTTTGGAATATCAACCATATTGCATAACTTCAGATAGATGACCCCACAAAGGCCTGTTATAGAAATGTGTAGGTATCAAGTAAAGCAATTTAATAATTGGTGACAGATCTGTTGCCACCATACACAAGGGACTGGAGCATAGCCCACTGCAAACCCACCTTGCAACATTTTGATTTACGATCGAGTTTGTTGGAGTCGATTTTGGTCCCTGAGAGGGTCGGAAGATTCGTCTCTCTCCATCCCTTTTCGGCTTCTTCACCTCATAAGGGTCGGCTGAATGGGACGGATAGCTGTCAAAACAGCCTGCTTTCAACCCACCAATCTGCCAAAAATAATATTTTTATAGTACGTACTTAATTATAATTTATAGAAGCAATGACTGACAGGCAAGAAGCAAACTGGCTGCATCTTGATTGGGCGAATTTAGACTGATGCTTTGCTAAGCCCACTTTTCCTATCAAGGAGCTGTCACAGCTACAGGGTTTTTTCCCTTGTAACTTGCTCAGTGATGATCATTAAATCAAACTATGCACTTTGCTCTTGCAACTGAAGACCTGACATATTTTCTAGTATATAAATAATATAACTGAACCTAATTTTAGGTAATAAATTATTATAGGTATCTTGTTCATGCTCCCACTTTATAAGCACACTCAAGTTTTGCAAATTATTCACCAACTTAAATGGAGCTAGTTTCCATAGAGAGTTTTGGGTTCTAGATCATACAAAAAACAAAACAAACACTTGCTTCACAGGCTATTTATTTTATTACCTCTTTTGGTGGTGAACTTGGCTTAAAGGGCTTCAGGTTTTCTGGAGGCTTCCTGTGGTCCTTGAGAGGAGGAAGTGCTGAGAATGACAAGAATGTATAGTTAGGTTTCATGCAGTAACACTGCAGCTTCCTAAAATGAGAGGATGAGTACCCCTGACTTTTTCCCCTGAGAAACAGCCCAGCAGACTGGAAGCATAAAATATAGGCATGTTTGGCAGCCACTTCAAAGTGATACATGTTTGCTGGTACTCATTTTACCAACCCTAGAAAGATGAGTGAACTTTAGTGGGAAAGAGAGTCACCCAAATATTCAATTCTTGACCTGGCTCAAACAGAGAATCACTGGATTGGGAGTCAGAAATCTTAAAACTGCATTGATGCCCTTTTAACAACTTTCTCGATTTTCTGTTCAATGAATTTGAATTAAGTTTGAGTTTCAATATTTGTTTACTTCTTTCATAGAAGACTGAGGAAAGGAGATCTTTTACTGGTTAAAAGAACTCGTATATGTTTTGAAAAATAACTATTAAAGTTACTACATGCAGTCTTACAATTTTAACATATATTGGAAATTAACATCACAGAATTTTATGAAATAACAACTGTACTTACAATTATTGTTTCATAAAATTCTGTGAGGTGAATTGTTTGGGACAATTAGAATAATATACAAAATAATATAAAAGTTAACTAACGTTTATCAGACTTGTATGGGTTGCCATCAAAGTATGCCTTTGGATGAAGGTTAAGCCTGAAAGCCCCTCCCTTTCTATTCTTCTGACTTCTCTCCATCTCATTCTACAAAAAAAGACAATATACTGTATAGTGATTATGAATTCCTAAGGGTAACATGACAGCTACATGTTGCCATCAATTTCTAAGAAACAACAGTATTTCTATCCACAGAATTTTGTTTAAAGAGAATATGACATGAAATCAATTTGTCAATTTTTAAAAAGTATACTATAAAAAACATTGTTTTGCCAAGTTTGAGAAACATACAATGAAAGTACGCCAAGATACGGCACATAGAATTTTGAATTTTTCCAGCTTAAAGTGTCCCCTCCAAAAGCCAACAATATGACGCAACAGGTCATGTGTGTCTCGCCTCAGTCCATTAAAAATTGACTTTAAAACATCTGCAACTAATAGAGTTTCTATTGAAAACTCTAGTAGTTAATGAATGTTTTAAAATTGAATTATCTCTTTACTTCGTGGCATCATATTAAATGGACTCAGGTGAGATGCATTTGATTATTTACATCATTATTGTACAAGGTGCTGTGGTTGAGACATAATAACCCACAGGAATACCAAGGCCACACAGCTGTATTGTTAGTGCCAGTGTCTACTTCCTTCTTGGAAAAAGCGCTGCAGAAGAAAAGGAAATAACTGACTATCTGACTGAATACTTAGACAAGCTACTTCAAGACACTCCTTCTGCCGGTATATTGCTGGCCAGTGACTTTAACCATCTGGACCTAGACGGCCTCGGTTTAGCCTGCACAAATTAGTACACAACCCAACCTGTGGCCTTAACATGCTTGACCAGATTCTCACAAACATGTCAGAGTTGTTTGACCCTGTAAATCATCTTCCTCCACTGGGGAGGTCTGATCACCAATTTCTACTTGTGCAGCCCAAATTGCAGGTTTGACTATAAAGCTAAACCAAGAAAGCTGGGATGAAGTTTTTAATGCCACTGATGCTGACAGCAAAGTTATGGCTTTCACCAAGACTCTAAACTTTATTCTTGACAAAACAATACCAGTAAAAAAAATCTGTAAGCACCCCAGTGACAGGCCCTGGATGAGCCCCCTTTTAAAATCTGTGATCAAGGAAAGACAATGCGCTTTCGTAAAAGGGGATACAGAGAAATATCAGCATCTCCACCAAAGAGTCATGACAATGATGATGAAGGCAAAGTTGAAACACTATGAAGACAAAACCACAAACATCTGCACCAAAAACCCTATCAAATGGTTCAAATTTATATATCAGCTGTGTGGCGCTGTAGTTTTGAATCAGACCTGACGACTGAAAATTTGTCCGAAAGTGGCTCAGAAGTTGCAAGATGCATTCACCAGATCATGGGGTAATCACTACACCTTGTTCCCTATAACATCCAGCCAGATGACCTTCCTGATCGTCCACCAAGACTCCCCAGCATTGGGTAGACTAAAACAACTCTAAATGGGCTGAGTTGCAAGGAAAGCAACTGGAGCCGACAATATCCCAGCGTGGGTTCTCAAGAAATTCTCTGATGAACTAGCACCTGTTGTTCATAACATCATAACAACCAGCATTACCGAGAAAAAGTACCTAACATTCTATAAACATGCACTTGTCAGCCCTATTCCCGAGATTCATTCCCCTGAAGATATAGAAAAAGACTTCCGACAGATATCTGTGATTCTGGTCCTTGGTAAAGTCCTTGAGAAAGTACAGATATCCCTAAACAAATCAGATCTTGCAGTTACAGGGTATCAACATGCCTTCACCCAGGGGCACTCAACTGTGTCGGCTCTTATCAACATTACTCAGAGCTGGTTCAATGACACTGCCAACAGCCCGACAGGCAGAAACAGTGCCCACGCACTGTTTCTCGACTTCCACAAGGCCTTTGATCTTGTCCATCATTTGATCTTGCTGTCCAAGCTGAAGGCCAGGAATATTAACAAGAGTCTTTGGATCAAAAGCTCTCATACCCAACAAGTGAAACTTCTGGGTACTGTATCGACAATAAGAACATGTCCAGCAGGGGTACCACAATTAATTAAGGCTGTGTTATTTCTCCCCCTTCTCTTTAATATTCACACTGATGACATCGAAGACGCATTACCAAGTGAACTGCGTGATCAAGTGTGTGTATGCAAATATGCTGATGACTGCATAGTGTTTATGAAAATCCAAAGGGGTAGCGAAAGCAAAATGCAAGCTGCGCTCAACAGCCTCTACTGATGGGCCGACATCAACAACATGTCACTCAACACCACAAAAACTAAAGACATGTTGATTTGTTTTCTATCGGTCAGCATTTTAGAATCAGAAAAGACTAAAACTAGTTATCGAACATTGAAATCGAGAGGGTCTTAACTTTTAAATTACTTGGTGTTTGGCAACAGGAAAATCTGCGTTGGAATCATCACATCAATGAGACAGTTAGGAAAACAAACAAGAGGCTACACTATCTAAGAGACTGCCTTAAAGCACAGCTACCACCGGTTGTAGGAAACACAGTTATACTGCACAAAGATCTGCCCTCTACTCGAATACACCTCTCCAGTATTGGGAGGGCTCCCAGATTACCTCGTAAATTAGATCCAGGAGGGGACACTTTTAGTTGAAAAAAATTTAAAATTCAACACACCATACCTTGGTGTACTTTCATTGTATGTTTCTCAAACTTGGCAAAACAATGTTTTTTATAGTGTACTTTTTCAAGATTGAAAAACTGTACTCATGTCATATGCTCTTTAAGGGGTTTGTTATGATAATGGACTATCACTTAAGGGGAGGGGAGGGGGGAGCCCTCATCTGAACATTGCAAGGATGCTTGCTGGATAATTCTAACTACTGGTAAAAGCCTAAAAGGTCCCAAAATGGGCTTGGTGGTTATCAAAGAATTACTTGCAGACCTTTGTCTTTCATGCCATAACTTTAGACTTGTTTTTAGGGGAAGTCAACATTACTCCAACAATCAATACTACTAATATCTTAACTAGCAACTCACCCTTCGTATTTCTTTAGCCTTGTCATAAGATTCACTGGCATATTTATAAGGTGCACCAATGGTCACATTTAGATACCCATATCCAGTCCCCAACTTAGGAGGATTTGTGAGAAAATTTCTTCCTTCTGGTTTGTGAGGTTTCTTGCCTTTTTTCACTGGGCTGAATGCATTTGTTGGCCCACCAAAAGTGCCATAGTGATTGCCTTCACCACATCTGTTCAGCAACAATAATGATGATAACAATAGCTATAAAAATATTAATAACTTATAGCATCAGCTGCAACCCTATTGAAATGTTATTAAATAAATACTGTTGTTGTTGTTATCATTTCTAATAATATTATTAAACAATAATGATAAAAATTAGCTGTATAATATTTTTACTATTTTTGATGAAAACAGAGTATATTAGCTGATCAGAAAAGAGATATGCTGGCATGTTCAAACTCTCTGTTGATAAATTACCCTCTACACCGCGTTGTTCTTGTATAATATTTACTTCAATATAAACTTACGGTTTCTTTTCACCACTACTTGGAACAAAAGCTTTTCCAACATTTAACTTTGCATCTTTTAGTCTTGCCTGTCTGCGTCTCTTAATTGGATCGGAGTACGCCTCTCCTTCCATGATTCGGTTGAACTTCTGGTCAAAGTACCCAGCCTGCAAAGCAGTCCTAACCTTACTCCCCCCAGGTAGCATTTGCTTGCCTTTGTGAGCCGCCACATTAAAATCTGAAAAGTTCAGATGGAAAGAAAATGCTTCCATTAGCATTTAAGTTCGTAGTGAGTGTAGGCAAGAGACCGTTTGACTGGTGTGTCAATGACATCTCTTCGCCTGTTCCGTCTTCTATTTACAAGCAAATTCGAGTACCAACATTGGTTTCTATCGTCATTTCCTGCGCTTAATGCCTTAATCGATCAAAATTTCCCACGTCAAGATTTAAGGTACCGAAACAAAATCACAAGTTAAAAATATACTTACCATTCTTTCCAGTTCTAAAAGGATCTCCGATCGATATATAACCTAATTCACTAAACAAACCAATTCGATTTAAATCGTTCTTGTTCTCTTGAAGCTGATGTCCTCCCGTTGGCATATTTCAAAAGTTTTAGTATTCTCCCTAAAATTCCAGTTACAATTATCAAACAGCAAATTATATATTTCAAATTACCAAAACACAGCCGACAAACAGCTTAGAAACGAATGTTTTTAACTATCAAAGAGCAAGTGACTCTCAATCTTCTGTTTTTTACGTCCTGCTTAGTGCTGTAAACAAAGCCTCGTTGTCACGAGCCACGTTGCCATGACAACTGTCCGCTGGGGGAATGAGAACTAAGCAGGAAGTAGACTGAGAACGAACTCTTTCCAAGATGGCGGATGTCAACAACTGCGGGGGTTTAGAGTAAAAGAAAGGGGAGTGTCCACTCGTTGTTGTTGTATGGTATCTTTCAAAAACAAATATTCTATGTAGAGTACAAGTATTAAAATTCTCAGTTAAAGTGGAGCTCACCATGTTTGGTGGAGACTCACACGCCAACGATCGCGAAGACGAGGACAGAAAGGAAAGTAAGAAAGACAAAGAGAAAGGATATGTGGCCTTTCATTCAGACGACAGCGATACGTTGGAGGAAGTGGACGAAGATATAAAGTTAGTGAAGCAACGTTTAAACAACTTGGCTACCAGCTTTTTGCAGTTTCTCGTAGGCAATAAGCAATGTTTAGAAATGAAATAGGACACTGCTTATTGCAGTATAATTGCTTTAATTTCAAGATTCCAAGACTTTCATGCAACTATTTACGACGAGCTCATGTTCTATCTCGGTGTTCGTGGCTCGACAGAATTAAACCAAATTAGGTGTGGTCCGTAATTTCTCCAATTTGCATTTTAAATCAAAAATTATTTTCAAAAACTTGCGTTTCCGAATGACATCATCGAAACATGTATACAACAAAGAACTGAAAATAACGCTGTGTTTGAGCCATCTGCTATCAAATAATCAATTACTTAATTAGCACGCACAGGTTGAGAAAATTCATTGCGTTCCTTTGTTCAGCTGCTCGATGTTACAAGCGTGCTCAACTTGTTCGTTTTGTATTCAGGCTACAGTTCTTGTCTAGCATTCAGAACTTACTTACTTCAAGTGCTTGAAAGCTGTTTTGTCATGTGAGTTTGTTTTCAAGAATCTTTTTAGTATTTAACTTTGTTCAATGGATATTTTTCATTGAGTTATCTCAAGTGCCATTGAATGTGATCGATTAATTGTTCTACTACTTTGGCTTTGACACTCGGATTGCAACTTTATCCACTTGTTGCTTGACAGGCTTTTGATGACTATGTAGAAGGCGCTGGTTATAATACAAAGACTAAATATTTTTACTTTTTAAACTTACCACACCTGATTTGTGTTCAGCTATAGTAAGTAATTCTAATGTACAATTTCAGTTTTTAACTGTTTGTTCAAAGAACAAATGTGATTTCAGGGTACTTCCTGAAGGAAAGACAGTTTTCACAGTAATTGTGGAATGATAGAAACAAGATTGTTACTTGTGCATGACTTTCTCAAATCAATGTACACTGCCAAACTGATCAATATAAAGTATCAGAAAAATCAACCTTTTGTCTTTGCAAAAATTTTGCTTACACAAAGGATTCAATACTGTTTCTAAGTTTTTTCTTTACAAAGAACACTAAGTTCACAGATTCCTCAAAAGTAACAAACTTTAATGAAGATTGATATATTTACTAGTACTTAAGAGTTGTACTTTAAAGTACACAAGGTTAAGTGTTTGTCAGATTAGCTGGTCAACTGCTCCATTCCATGGTTAATCAGAAATTATTAGTAAATGTTTAAAGTTAGTTTGAAATGGTGCCCAGCAGACTTTACTATGAGTTTCCATACTTTAATTTTTATAACCAAAAATTCTCTACCTTCTTTTATATGACTAACAGTTCAATATTTGGAAATTATAATGAAAAGAAGAAGATCCTAAAGTCAAAGCTGTCTTTAATGTATTTCTTTATCTCAACTGACCATTTGTTCCATTGTCAATTTTAAATTCTTAAAGGCCAAAGGGAAAGAAACTGAAAAGGGAAAAGTCTGGGGGCACCTTGCGTCTCCGAATCAAGTCAACTAAACAGAAGAAAAAAGACAAGGATAAGGAAAAAGAAAAGGAAAAGAAAGAAGAAAAGAAGAAAGACAAAGATAAAAAGAAGAACAAAAAGTTATCTCAGACTTCTGATCTGCAGCCTTCTGCTGCCACAGAAAGTTAGTATGAAGTACTATAAATGTTCTAATTAGCCTCAGGGGGGGAGGCTTATTTATTTGAAGTCCTTCTAGATGAGGGGCTTATTAGACAGGTAGGGGGGTATTCAAACTTTGTTGATAGCCAAAGACTGAAAACACACCATATAGTCCACTGCTACCAACCACATTTATAATAGCAACTAGTAATGCTGTGATCCTGATCTAGCATTTATAATAGCAACTAGTAATGCTGTGATCCTGATCTAGCATTTATAATAGCAACTAGTAATGCTGTGATCCTGATGTAGCATTTATAATAGCAACTAGTAATGCTGTGATCCTGATCTAGCAGTTATAATAGCAACTAGTAATGCTGTGATCCTGATCTAGCATTTATAATAGAAACTAGTAATGCCGTGATCCTGATCTAGCATTTATAATAGCAACTAGTAATGCTGTGATCCTTATCTAGCATTTATAATAGAAACTAGTAATGCTGTGATCCTGATCTAGCATTTGTAATAGAAACTAGTAATGCTGTGATCCTGATTTAGCATTTGTAATAGAAACTAGTAATGCTGTGATCCTGATCTAGCATTTATAATAGAAACTAGTAATGCTGTGATCCTGATCTAGCATTTGTAATAGAAACTAGTAATGCTGTGATCCTGATCTAGCATTTGTAATAG
>JAOBRD021137977.1:0-10915 GCA_027575215.2 Hydrozoanthus sils | reverse complement strand
AAACTCTACAAAAACGTTTAAAACCAGCATTTAGATGATAAGTACTTGAAGCAAGAAAGAATTCTGTGATCTTTACAGTATACTGTAAACAAACAATTGATTATCGTAAAAAATGAAATGACTAATAATTACGTACTTCGCTCACTGTGTAATCTGTGTGTTGTTTTTTTGTATTTCTTTCTCAAATTTTTGTTACAAACTAAGTTTTTTTGGTATTTTTAACTTGCAAAATACAGAGATCGACTTAAACACAGGAACTCTAAAACTTGCACTTTTTTGGCTGCAAAAGGGGGGGTCGACTTATACATGGCAAAATAGAGTATTCAAATGAAACTTGTTACCAGAAACAAGGAAAAACCTCAACTAAAGCAACAACAAAATTTAGAGTATAGTAACTGTTTACTAGACAGTTAATAAGTTTTAAAATCTGAGTCATACACACCTAACCAAAGTAAACCAAACTACTAAGTTGTTATTTTGAACAAGCTTGAAAACTCTCTGCAAACGTGAAGATCAATCACTAAAACCAATACAACTACTTTTTTCACAACATAAGGGTGCATTTGTTTGGGCCTATTCCAACTATTCCAGATTAAGAATAAAATTTTGAAATTTCTTCCAGATTGTCAGGGTGATGAAATATCTATTTTAAATTCAAAATTCAAAAGCGTTTTGTCACTGGCAAATGTTTTATTTGTAACTTTGCAGGAAAAACAGCCAAAAAGAATCGGGTAAAGTTTTTATTCCATATATTCCTTTTCCGGAATAGGCCCAAATGAATGCATCCTAATATATGAATCATGTCAAGATTGTTCTGACTACAAAAAGCTGGAGCTCTCAATTTCAAAATGCTTACATAGCAGTCATATCTGTGTCTGGTGCAACCAAAACCTGGACAGCAGGTATTCCTCCATCCAGTTTTATTTCTTTGCAAGGAACTTTTGTGGATCCTGGTCCATGAATTGAATGGTAATGTGGCTGTCCGTCACTGGTTACCAAATAAACAGTAATCCAAATTTGGCCAGTAAAGCCCTCAACCTGAAAGCAAAATAATTTATTAACAATTGAAACACTGGCTTTAGTAAACATTAGAGTCAGGGTAGTTGACAATCTTATTAAGAGTATAAGAAAAGCTGTGAAAGTTGCATTTTGAACTAAACAAGATAACAACAGCATTTGTAACAAAACCAGAGCTAGTTAAAACTTTTATTCTACATTTATAACCAAGCTAATTTCAGTTTTCCTACACTTTTGTAATCACATTTTCATTAGAAATACCTCAGAATTTGTTTTATTTTTACTTATACACTTACTCTAAATGTGTGCAACCACATACCTTGATGGTTGGGAATGAGTTATCAGAGGTACCATGAATAGGTCCCCTGCACCCCTCACTCTCATATCTAGCTCGGTAGTTCTGAAACAAAAAATACAGAGTTCAAAGTTATTTTGACAGGTTGTTTATGTTTCCACAGTTTGTATTCAAAGCTCTTGCTAAACGTCAAAAGAGTTTTCAAGATACTGGAACTGGCCATTTTATGTCAGCCCTTGAAGTTAATAAACTTCTGTTTAACACAATTCTAATTGCAAAAACATAGAGAACAGGGACTAGCAAATAAGTTATTAGATACATATGCCTGCTCAACACACTCCACCAATTTAAGTCAAACTCCATGAAATGTAAAGTTTGTCAAGAATCTTTTGTAGGAAAAAAGTTTTGCAGGTAAGCAAAGAGACTTTTGAGGAACTTCTAATAACACAACTATTCCCTATCAGTTGATAAAGACTGTATGTTACTACTTGTTAACATCAAAATCTAATTAAACATTTATGACCAAAAATTCGATTGTCAAACTTTAAACACATTTTTTTTATAATTAAAAATGCTGTGAAAGAATAAATTTACCTCTTCTGGTTCTTCAACAATGACTAGTTTGGCTGTTTCTGGAGTTTTTCCAACCACACAGGGCTTTTCTTCATTTAAAATCACAGGGTTTGGCATAACTGAGGCAACAGGCTTAATGCTTGCTACTGTGCTAGCAGCTCCAGTGCTCACAAGAGAAATGCTTGGTAGTAGAACTTGATCCTGACTGGTGCAAGTGCCAGTAGAAGCTGGACAAGTAACTGGTACAAGACTGGTGAGTGTATTCACAACAGAAGTATCAGTGTCTGAAAGTGCTTCTGGAGTCATCAAGGGCTGAACAGTTGAACTAACTTTGTTGATCAGATTTTCAAGTTCCTGCTGCACGGATGATAAAGTTGCAGTTGTTTCTTCCCGGCTGGAAGTCCTACTCCGGTTTCTGATTGAGGATGTAGAACTTCTTGATCTTGGACTGCAAGGCGAAGATACAAACCCTGGGCTTGAGACTTTTGGTAGAGTAGCAGGGGAAGATGCTGGGGCATCAATGAGACTACTCATTGCTGGTCCAGTAGAGAGGTCAGTTTGCATTAATTCACCAGTGTTATAATCTTCCATATCAGCATCGTCTTCAATTCCTGACTCAGCAGAGTATGGCGATGCTACAGAGACTGGTGATGGGGACAACAAGGGAGAGGAAGTCAGACTTTCCAAAATTTCTGAACGAGGAGACGGTACAGCATTATCACAAACTGCTGTTACAAGGCTCTGGCCACATAGAGATGAAGGTGGTACAAGGCTCTGATCACCAAATGTTGGAGCAAGTGGTGACAAGAAATCAAATCCAAGATTGAATGGTTGATCTGTCATTTGCATTTCTGAAATAATAAAACCATTGAGACAAACTTTAGAGTAAGTCACTAAACAGAAATATGAAAGTTAAATTCAGCGTAATTAATATTCTGATAGGTAAAACAACTTTCAAATAATTTCCATCATCAATTACACTTAATGTCTAGAAAGAATTTTCAACATATTTCATGTAGTGATTTTTTTATTGTAGTGGCCAAAGAATTAAGTCTTTGGCTTCTAATTGAAAGGAAATTAACTGCTAGGAGAGCAGTGACACCAATCTTCATACTGTTGGGCTGCCTGTGTTACAAAAGCCAGCTTGTTCTTATACTTGCACGTTTGATGACAGATTTTGAGCCTTCTTTATGATGACCTGCACTGTAGCACACCATTATGTGGCTGTACCTTAATCAGAATTGTGCACTCTATCACATATAAGTTCCTTAGCTTGTTTGCTCTGAGTTAGACCATGGTCTTGTACCAAACTTGATACTTTTCGCTTTTTAAACAGTAAAAGATATGCAAGCAGCATTCAACAACTAGTTGTAGTATCAATAAAAACAACATGAGTACAGACATATTTCAGGCAGATTTGTAAAAACTTCTGAAAAATTTTGGAATGTGTCACATGGTTTGAAACAAAATATGGTACATGACAGAAAGATGGAAATAAAAAAAAATTGTGTAACTAATTGGTTTCTTCTGTAAAGATATTAACTGCTGAATTTATAATACTGTGAGTTAATTCATTCTGTAATACTGTAGCAAGTTTCAACATTTATTTATTAAGGACAAACACTTTGCAACTGTAACCTTAGGTCAATATTTGACGATGCAATTAACATTGCAGAGTCAAAGTTTTGTGGTTCAATTAAATTTCTGTTGTAAAAAATTGTTCAAACATAAAGTTTTGATGCCCTTGTACAACAGTGTGAATGGCACATGCCTTTGGATAAAACATAAATATGTTGCATCTGTATTATCTATGATTTTGGTCCTTATTACCCTAACTACACCCCCCCCAACAAGCAAAGGATCTAGAAAGCTCCCTAATCTCGGAGGCTGAATGGTAACTGAAAGCAACTCGAATACTTAAAATTCAGTTTCATCCTCTACTGTAACCCTAAGAACACAAAAGGTGAAAATTAACAGTAGCTTTTGAATCAGTTATTACAGGCTAGCGACTAATTTGAGGAGTTTATTAATTTATGGAGTTTTTAAGATTAGAGCACAAACTTAAGTTATATCAAGCATAAAGCACTCGTTGGTTACTTTCTACACATAACGCTAAGTCTTACCACTGATGCTTTGGTTTGTGTTCAGGAAATCGAAAATGCTTTGACCATCTCCATCTTGACCTGTCAAAACGAAAAAAAATTGTTGAAAAAATCAGACAGGGTGATAAGCGTTTAAAAATACTTCAAAATTTTGCCAATCTCGGTATCTGCTCTATCTAACTTTAAACTCTTTGACTCGGCCAGCAGACTGCTGCTGATTGTGTCACACAAGTGTTGAATGTGGTAATCATGATTATTTACCAGCCAATCTCAACAAAAAAGCACCAAACCACTTATTTCATATTTATAAAGACTGTCAGAATTGTGGTTAGGATTTCAGGGTTATTCGATATAGCACATGACAGACATTGTTTGGATTAATATTACCAGCAGACGTTTCGTACTGACAAAACGTTCAAAAATAAATTTCTGGGAGTTCGGAACAAAATACAAAGTTTGTCAAAACCAACCGAGCTTCGGTTACTGTAACTGAAAGAACGAAATTTAATTTACCGAAACAAATCTAGCTAAAGAGCGAAACTATTCTCATTAAAAATCACCAAACCATGAACCGCGGCCAACCTAGATACAGGGAAACAACAGATCACATGCTGTTTTCAGTTTCATACAAAATCTTGCCCACAAACGTTTCATTTACTTGCAAAGAATTTCGTACAGCTGTTAATTGGCAGAACTTGCAAAACCATAACTCTGTTAAATGTAAACTCTTTCGTCGAGACTCACGAAAATAATCCGTCTGGAAGCTTGAAAATGTAGTAACTTCAAAGCGAGTTCGTACCTGTCTCAAAAGAGTCAACTTCTTCGAATTCCATCTTCAAACCGAGAGATTCGTGAATAAACTTCTCTTCTACGAAGTAAAGGTATGTAAACGAACGCTATTTTCCAATTTTGTAATCAAAGTTTGGCTGTTTCTGGAGACAGACTAAGAAATTATTCAAAAAACGATAATACCTCGAGCACAGAACACACCTCCACGACTGCCTACGAATAATAAGTCCGCGCAAGTGCAGTCGGGAAATTTAGCTGCAGATGGCGCTTGCTGATTGGTTTATAACAAAAATGACATCATTTTTTCCTAAATATGGCACTATTTCCCATGAGGCCCTTTGAGAAGCTGTTTTTTTGAGCGCCATATTTGGTTCGGCATCTGCTTGTCAGTAGACCATAATTTCTTAAATTGGTGGTTGTGGTTCCAGAAATCAGCTTCATCGAGGGAACCGAAAATTCATCCTTTTGCCAAAATGAACCTCTTTCTTCAAATTCGACTTATCAACACTTTAAAAGCTCTTAGGCGCTTGTCTTAATGTGAAAACTCCGTCGTTCAAATGAGGTAGTTGAAGAAAATATATCGGCAGAAAGAAAACAATTTTAGTCGGATTTCCTCTACTGAAGTTAGGAGGGATATACTATTCTTCATCGTATTGCAGAACTTTTTAAGCGTTCCAGTGAAAATCAGTTGGTCGGTTTGATCAAACTGGAGTATACTTTCGAAAGCTTAAGTTCTTGCTATTTAGGCAGTCACAAAGGTAAGACAGAATCCGACTGAACACACTGTAAAATCTAGGCATGACCTCAGTTCTCAGACTCGGTGACAGTGGACTGAGAGATTCACCGTAGATTCCACATAATTCAGTCAAACTGATTTCACAAACAGCAACTTTTTTATTGTAAAATTAATATCATCCTACACTTGTTTGCACGTCACCTGCACGAGTTCAGGCATTTCTGAACCAATGTAAAATCAGTGATAAGTGATGCAGATTGTTCTAAAAATAGTATGGAAATAGCACAACAAGAGGTCTGTCAGCTCGGCTGTCAGATAGCAACCAATCGATTCATCATAACCTATCCTTTTATAATAAGTCTGCATAACAAGCTAAAAGCTGTCGAAAGAGAGTGTTTTTCAACGTTTTTTGCCATTTAGAAGCCAAAAAGCATTTAACAGTAGTAATGTTTATGTATATTTGCATTTTGTGGTACAAACTAAGGTACAAAATGCTTCAGTGAAACACTTATTGAAAGAGCTGTGATCAGTTAAGTGCTTTTATGCCTTTAAAGCCGCAACTGATAAATGCCTTAGTACTACAAGCCTCGACTTGCTATTTATGTGCACAATGCGGGTTGCTTTTCTATAAATAAGTTGAGCGGAGTTATGTGAATAGCAAACTTTAGTTGTGCTGCGAAAAGCGTAAGTTTGAACCCTCCTCAAGGATGTGAATATTCTCGAACTGTTTTGTGCGCCACGCTTCCTTCGAAAAGCTTGTCGTGGTTAGGGCTTGTTCTGGCAATTTCAAAAGCACCTGAAGGCGTTAAGTGCTGCTTATCTTCAGTTGCTTGATTGGTATTTGGAAAAAGTGAATGTTGTTTCCATCAAAACGTAAGTATTAGAATAGAATTGAACCAAAATATCAACACAAGCGCTCGAACGAAGAATGAAATGACTCGGGTGAAATTACGAGTATATTTTATGAGCCAGTTACGGCGGATATGCTTACAAACATATTTTGACCAGCCCTTTAACAGGCTTTCTTCAGTGACCATATTACCAACTGACTCGCTCACCTAAAGCGTTTAACAGCACAGTAAAGTCGACCGACATCTCTTAGGCAATCAACTTCACCAATGTCGCTTCTTCGTTTTTGCTAGCAAGACTGCGTGCAGGTGATAAACACCCTCAGTTGTATAGGTAGATATATATAACCTATTTGACGTCACAAGTCAGTTTCTTTTCATTGGTTGTTTCTTATTTCATATTTCGTTTTCAGCAGGGTATTCCCCAACCACTGATATTCAATTGATATTTGTTCCAAATTTGGCAGTAGATGTCATATGCTAATAAAAAGATTGTCTTGATTGGATATATACAACAATGCGGAACCGTTGACGTACAAGTGGTTTTACTAATGACAAACACAAAAAGAAAAACAAAATTATCTGCATAGCATTTTCAAATGCTCTTTCAAACTTGCCGTAAAAACCGATAAAACAATTTTTTTCTAACTTAAAGTTTTAAACTTATCCCGAAGCGAATAACCGGTATACTAGGTATAAAAAAGAAATAAATTTGAAACAAATCTTGGTTTGTGTCCATAGTGTCGTTCCTAGCCTTAGGTACAGGCCGAGTAGAGTTTCGAAAGTCGTATTAAAAAGTCTCTTCACAGTAATGAGATTTATAGCGATAGATTCACTCGGGCGTTCTATGAGGTTGTGGTTGTACTTGCAGATGTTTCGAAAGCTTTTCTTTAGTTTAGCGCGGAAGTACGTAAGAAATGCACAAGCCAACCTTAACTGCGTAGCTGCGGCGAGATTCTGTTCATTGCAACTGAACAGAAAAATGCAAGTCATTCTTCTAATTGGCGTTGAAACGAACCTAAAAATATACTTGAAACTTATAAAACAAACATGAGTAGATTGTGTTGACAACATAATACTTCGATATGGTCGGCAGTCTAATATTTAACAATTATCCTCCAAAGTGGAGGTGACTAGTGGTGGATATTTACCGAGCCGCGAAATCAGTCTATCGCTAGGCACAGACACTGAGGGGGATAATTGTTTTAGTATTAAGCTAGCAGGTGAATAGCACTTTTGAAAATAATTAATTTAAAAAAATTTAAGAAAATTCACAAACTAAGATGAGAGACTATTTGTTATAAGGTCTGCCATCCTGTTTTCTTGTCGATACTTGGGACATAAAATTTCTCGAGGCACTTTTTCAGTTGGAGTCATTTTCTTCGATAGCCGTTACTAACTCAAACCTAGCTGCAAAATGTATTTTCTTTGTTAAAATTTTCAATTTTCTTTCGTGTTTACATGGCCATGCATGAATAAAAAAGTTTGTAAACAAACTTAAAATGTCGATGGTTTTTCTCAGCCGCCAGCTGGTAAACAATACAAAAAGCTGTGCTGTTGATATCAAACGAAGAAAACTTACCATTAAACACTGAAACACCAAATTAGGTCGCTTTCTTTGTGTTTAAAGGGGTTCTTTCCTCGTTTCTTTAAAGAATTTCTTCTTCGAAACTGAAGCAAAACGGGGATTCATTTTTTCACGGTTGAGTGACCAAGGTGAATAGTGAGTAATTATTCACCGAAATGGAGGTAAATATACTTGGTTTTCACCGACACTGAGGTGAATAATTACGTTAGCATATACCCAACCAGCGAATCAGTGAGAAATTACTTTTTTTCAAAAAAAGATGAATGAATAAAAAAAATTCGTTTTTACCAAGCTGCCGCGCGCATATTGCAAGACGCGCGAGACTGAGGCCAAGAACGAGATCAACAGGTTGTCAACTTCGCTCGCTGCTATGTTCAAAATTCAGATGTTCAGAGTTTGAAATTTGCAAAAATATGTTCCGTGTGTTTTAACAAACGGCAAAGAGCCAAAATCAAGATAAAGTCAGAGTTTACTTATCACTTGTGGGCCAGAGTTGAAGTTGAAGGTGAACTGACAGTTTAAAAGATAATTTTTAAACGTGCCGGTGCCGCCATGAATGAGACCACGAGGAAGCTTGATTGCCATCATTCACTCCCAAAGCAAGGTCTGTCATTTTACATTCATATACTTCATGGCTGTGTGCTTCTCCCGTCCCGCCGATGGCCAAGAAACAGGGTATTCATGAATCAAGCTGTTTGCTGCAGTTGTTTGGCATCCACCAAGCTCACCCGCTTCACCACTTTGAGTTTCCATTGTGAGCGGCCTTTTATGAACTGTTGGTGCAATTTCAACCTTTCTGCTCTGGATTTTAATAAAACAGTTGAAAGCATTGCTCGACAAGTTTTTAAAAGTATGGACTTCCCATTTATATGCCGTAAGTGTTTTTTTGTAGCAAATTGTCCCGCCTCGCTTTCCTGCAGAGATAAAACTCCTGCAAAGTTTTGTTGAGTTCGCTCATTGAAATTTCTGTTTCTGTTAAGAACCCACCTTGCTGTTAAGATTACTCTACAAAACAAACTGTTTTTGTATTTTTATGTATCTTGTAGTCGGTATTTTTTGTATTTAGATACACATGAAAATTGTAAACAGCTTCGTGTCGCCGCGCCGGCAACTCAGTTTTGAAACTTTGAATTTTTACTTTTGAAAATGTTGTTCGTAAATCAAACAATTATTAAAATTTTCCTCGAAATACATAACTATCAAACTCAGCAAGTGGATTTTTTGTGTCATCGGAAACAACTGCATCATTTATTTCTAAAATTTCAGCTTCGCTGACATGTTTCGGAAATCGCGACGCCATGTTGTTTTTCTCGATCGCTAACCAGTGAATATTCCTGGATATTCACTGTTTAAGGAACCAATCAGAGCGCGCGAAAAACACTTCGCTGGTTGGGTAAATGCTAACGCAGGATATTCGGTATTTGATGAGCCAATCAGAGCGCGCGAAAAGTGCTATTCACCTGCTAATTTAATACTAATCATGTATAGCAACCTTTCATTTATACACACACCAATCTTGCTGATTGAAAGGTTTCCAGCAAATGTATTGTTTTTAGGTTTTTCTTTCCGACCTTGCGTGCCATCTGCCATAACTACTCAAGAAATATCATGGAAGTTTTGCTAAGCTGCTTGTCTCAGCTTAAGACCAATTTCAAATACGTGACCCAGTTAGGCACTTATCACGCAGACCCTGATAAATATCGCACTTTGCAAATTTCAGTTACGTTGCACATATAAACCATATACGCATTGTGAATAATCTTATGACTTTGGCCAGAAAAACAAGTTTTATAGCAACGAACATTCTGCCTTCGATTTTCTTACCGTACCGACACATCCGTGTCAGCCTGCAAGATTATGGAAGACTGAGTATGATGTCCCTAAATTAAACAAAGTACATCTCATTGCGCGCTTAAATTATACGATTAAGACGGACAACCTTAAGTAGGAAAAAGTTGACTGAATGATACTTCAACAACTGAGTCAGTATAAAAACTAACACTAGCTGGGTTTTTGCCGGTTTTTACAGCCATAACGATGGTTAGCGAGTGCTGCTAAATATTTAAGAAAAAAATGAACATTTTTTTTAAACGATACATTTAGTGAGGCGATCACATGCAGTAAATCTTAACTTAGCACTACGACATGGGTTTATTTTTAGTTTTCGGTTATTGTTTTTTGGCGAGGAGTTGTCGATTGCGGCTAAGTGTTCTTTTTCTTTGTTCGTAGTTGTTCTTCTTAAAAAGATTGGCAGGATAAAACTTGCAATCTCAATGGCTGAAGACCAGAATGTGAACACCAACATGATAAGAGAAAACTACAAGAACATACAACAACAACTACAACTGAACAACAATACCAAACAATATAACTGCATTAGAACAAACTAAGAAAAAAACAAGGGAAAAACCACAAGAAAAGTAAATAAACAAGAAAAAAAAACAAGAACCGAAAGAATAAGCACATAGACAACGACGAAGACATGGATAAATTAAAGAACAAGAGCAAAAGCAAGAAAAACAAAACAAGAAGACTGTAGCAAGCGGAAGAAAAAAACAAGAACAAGAAGAACAAAACCAGAACAAAAACAAAGACATGAACAAGGACAAGGAAAAAAACAAGAGCAAGAATAAGATAAAAAAACAAGAACAGACAAAATGCAAGCCAGGGCCAAGAGCAAAAGCAACGGAGCAAGAACTTGACAAGAACAAGGACAAGAAAAGGAACAATTATTAAGAATTTACAGGTTTTGTTTCGAGCTTTGCATGTACAGCAACTAAAAATTAAACCATTTCTATTGATACTAAGGGAGTTTCTTCTACTGAACAAGAATGACAAGACTGACAAGAACACTGAAGAACAAGAACACTGAAAAACAAGAACACCGAAAAACAAGAACAAGAACAAGAACAAGAACAAGAACAAGAACAAGAACAAGAACAAGAACAAGAACAAGAACAAGAACAA
>JAOBRD021137757.1:0-10917 GCA_027575215.2 Hydrozoanthus sils | reverse complement strand
TATGCTTAACCCCCCCCCCCCCCCCATCCTTCATTTTTCCGACGGGCCTGACTTTACGTTTACCTTTTTATTGCCAAATCAATCGCAAATTTATCTTTACTCTCTCGGATTATTGTTTTAGAACTGAAGGCACTGATTACAAGCTCGTTATTCCATTGCAGGGTTCAAGTGTTTGACTCGTACAAGTTCGTTTCTAAGAGCTACCACAGCATGAAATATTACTTCAAATCGATCGACACTTGGCTCAAAGGGATTTGTAAGAGGTAACTGGTTTGCCATAAAACTCGCTTTCATTCATTTTCTGTGGAAGACTAAAGCTATTTTTTTGTTGGCTTATAAGTTTTAGATAAATCAAACTTGGGTCCTAATAAATATTTATCGTCGTAATTTTGGTTGCTACATTTTAAAATGTTTTGTAAAATTTTGTTGGTACGTATATAGTACTATCGCAAGACAAAAGAAATGCAACTTATCCATCTTTTGGGTACTTTAGATCCCCATGGGATGAATGAGCGCTTCTGTTTTAATTAATCTTGTCCTTTACACTCACACTTTTGTTTTTTTCGTTTACACACATATTTTTCTCCACACTTTTCCGCTATTCATATCCCTTTGGGATTTCCCATATACATACTTATTACCAACTACTTTCACTCGCCTTTCCACATTTTTTTACTCCGACCAAGGACAGCCAGTCCGAAACGTCATTTTACATAAATTTATCTATTATATACGGTGTTCAACTGATCATTTTTTTTATATATAGTACAAATAAGGGTAAACTGGGCAGAATCTTCGTTTTCGTCGCGAGTGTTTGTATAGTTACTGTTTATACGAAGTCTTTCTGCATACTTAACACAATGGCCGCTTTCTCGCCAAAGACGTGGAACACGTTTTGACGCCTTAGCGCCAGATAGTTTTATTTCGTCGTACTAGTCTTAGTGTGAAAACAGGCACCAGACGAACTGACTGCGGTAAGCTAAAATTGTAAAGTTTTAGACAACAAAATATTCACTTCTATCCACTATTGGTTTTGTTATCGATTATCAAACTATTTTCTTAACGACGTCTCAGATAGCTGCATGGCTTTTGTAATTGAAAATACCGTAGAACTCCAAAAGTAACGGCTACCCAAAAGTAATGGCATTTTATTGCCCTCCTATTAAATCCCGAAAGTAACGCCTCCCTCCCCCCTCGAAAGTAACGGTAATTTTTTGCCCTCCTGTTAAATCCCGAAAGTAACGCTCCCCCCCCGAGAGTAACGGCTACCCAAAAGTAGCGGTCTCTTTTGCCGGCAAAATTCGAAAGCAACGGGGGCCGTTACTTTCGGAATTCTACGGTAGTCTGTTTTGTTTACTGTTTGCTCATCGGGTTACGTTACATTGTAGGAACATGAACATCAATGGAATTGACTTTTAAACTTCATGATATAGGTGCCCTCTTTGTCTGAGACCACTTCGAGTTACAAACGTTTTTTACCTGTTCGAAAATAACCGTAAACCATTACTGAAAAATTTGCCTGAATGTTTTTATGTCGAGTCCGATTACAAACATGATAAAGTAGCTAAAGACAAGCGTGGGACTAGTAAAGGTTAAAAGGAATACCAAAATTAATGTGTAGTGGGATGAAACGAACGGTTTCCGTAATTTTCCCAACCAGGGGCTGGTTGCTCAAGCCAAATTTCGAGAAGTAGTTTCTTCTCCAAGGAAAGGTTTAGTCCTTATAAAATACTGTTTTGAATTTTCATGGAAAAATCTGGTCAACTCTAATTTTGACTACAGCTCAAATCAGTCTGCATGGGCAAGGTTGGAAACAAGAACGTAGCCTTAAGTTGGTGTTAATCAGCCTTTGACAAACCGGGCGAGGTTTGTTGCCAGCTTTTTTTTCGCTCGCTGCAGAAAAAAGACTGAAAACAAGGAATTACTAAAGCACTTTTCTGCTGATATCTGTACTTCGTGCAAGGAAAATAAGGAATGTTAACTTCTACCTCGAAGATTTTTTCTAGTTTTCACGAATCGCCCGTGGTTCATTGCTAAAGAAAATGATTAATAAAAAAGAAAAGACATGATTCACTGACTATTCAAGAAGAAGAGTAACTAAACATCTAGATATTCAACATTCACACCAAAGCCCCTCACTTGTGGCTTAACTTGATACATAGAAGCACGTTGTTTATGGTATAGCTTGGTATTAAGAAAATGTAAGCGCGAACATTCTTAACTAAGATTCCAAGAAGTGGTGCTCCCCCCCCCTCCAGTTTATTCACTGGACTTGGTAACCTCGCCTCCATCTAAAGTTACAAGCTGGGGAAGATTGTGACTTCAATCGAAAGTTTGTGCATTATTAAAGATAATCCAGTGTTTTAAAAAAAGTTTAAAAATACCTTTCCTTCCTGGATAAATTAATTTCATAATTCATTTCGATTCCTAGAAGTAGGAAAATGAATAAAGATGATGACACAGGCTTCTATATCAGGTTCTTGTGATGCCTGATATACACTTCTGTTGTGTCCATCGGGTTTTTGCAAATCCACGTTTTAAAACTATAGTTTATATTGTCATATATTGAATTATTTTTGTAATTACTTCCATGTTTAAAGAATATTCTAATTTAAGTTTAACAAAGACCCTTTCCCTTTTTTCAAGTTTTTGCCCCGAGCATCCATGGAGGGCATCACCGTATATGCCTGGAAAGAGATCGATCTTCGCGCTGGACGATTTTTATAACATAGAAGATGAAGCAGCGGGTGATGAGGACAGCGAAGAGTCTGACGAATCAAAAGCCGGCGACAAGACCACTGAGCAAGAACTGGGCAGCCTTGACAGGGATCAGCAGCTTGTCTTCGAAAATGAATGCCCTGGAAATGAACTAGTTTTGAGGTTAACGCAGCAATCACACGGACCGACGCTAGAAAATAATCATGGTTTCGAAATTGAGAAAACTGATGTGAGTTCTTCCAATAAAATTTTGCTGACGAATGGACATACGCGAAATGCTGAAAGCGAAACACGTCAAGCAGAGGAACTGAGTGCTGTTATAAACATTAAGAAATTTTGTACAATAGATGAACAGGACAGATATACTTCTGTAGGTGGCCGTGAACCTAATGAAGCGCATGGGACTTGTGAATTTTCAACCAATGAAGAAGATTCGGCCGATATTTTAATTGATAAAAAAAAAGATATTTTAGATAAAAAAGAATTTGTTTCGACTGTAGTTAGAAATAAAAGTACTGATCAAGAATCGGATAGCTTAGAAGACTTTGAGGACACATTTGTTTCTAAATGTCCGGAAAGTGTATCTTCCAAAGAATGGACTTGTGTTCACAGCTTGTTGTCCAGAGACGAGGAACTCGAGGAGGATGATCGTGGCTCAAACTTGGCGAGTTATGCTGAACTGTCGACTTCTCTGGAGTGTTTTGAGGTTGTATCAGATGAACAGCACACAGACCTAGAGAATAGCTTTCAGTGTTGTCCGCGTGACAACGGCAACATTAACAAGTGCCGAAAGTCAAATTCTCCTACAAAAGATACGAAGAAAGGTAAAACTGAAAAATAAATTGTTCTTATTCTTTGGTTGTATTTTTACTTTTAATGCTCGAGGAGGGGCATAAATGCTATTCATCCCAAATTGGCAGGTCTGTCATGTCCTGCTATTTTGGAAGAAGTAAGCCAGTTGTACCGCCAACACTAGCAAACTATGATATTAGTGAAGAATGCACTCAAGTTTTATTATAAAACTTAACAAAAAAATTGATGCTGCTATATGTTTCGGCTGACATTGTTAAGCAAACATAACCTAAAGCTGAGCGTCGGATGACAGCCGAAGTATCATATAGCAGCATCAAAGAACGAAGTGGCTTTGATCTTGTATTAATTTTTTTTTGTACAACTGTTAGCTCGAATCAATATCTGAAACTTAAGACAGGATAAGCTTCTGAAGTGATTTTTTTTTCTTGACTTCGTTTCTTCGAAATTTTTTTTCTGTTTCATCAGGTGATAGCAGCAGTAGCAACAGCTCCCCAGGGGGAGGGAGTGATGAGAATTCCGATAACGGAAATGGGAAAAGTCCTTTAAGAAGCCAAAACCTGAAGTCCCGTTCATTTGCTTTCTTGCGTCAGCCAGGATTTTACATTGGCGGAGGAAATGGCAACTGGATGTAAGTACAGTTTGAAGTCAAGACTCACCCTCGAATGCTCTATAAAATGTGTTTGAAAGTATCACAATTTAGTTGCTATTTGACCTTGGCCGTGCAGCAATAAACTGAATGAATAGATGAATGCAAGCGCCAGTCTCCGCTCGACCAATTCAAATAAGTGGCTTAGCGTAGACTAATGAGTGATTGATTGAACATCGTTGGCTTCAAGATAAACTAAAATAATGGTAGTTGAAAATCTTCGTCGTTGAAAAATCTAGGCTGGTGACGTTTTGGCCGTTAGTCATTCGTCAGTGCGGATAGTTGTACTCACTCGCCGACGCACTAATGATAAGTTTTTGTAAAACCTAGTAAGACTAGTAATAAGTGAGTGAATTACTTTATTTGACCCTTCGATAGAATCGTTACTCTCAGTTAACGGGAACGCTAAGGTGTTAAAAGATAAGTGTGGTAACTTGATATGCTGCCATGGTATTTCTGTAGAAACTGTGTGGTAAATGTATTAAGTTATACACCTTGAAAAGATACTGACGTTTCGCACTGTAGTCCTTCGTCTGGGTAAAGTCGAGTCCTGACTCAGTACGAAACATCAGTACCTGCTGAAAAGGTAGCCAAGGAAGCGTGTTTCCTATTTTTCTTTATTTTCATTCTACAAATGACAACGATATCACAATGGCAGTGGCAGCGATATGATTTGATTACACCAGAACTACTTTGATATTATAATACATGATGTTGGTAATGCGAGTTAAGACCTCTCTGCGAATCGGCAAGTAATGAGGTGAGTCATCTAACTTTTCAATCTCCTGTCAACTGGTTAGGATCGAGAGCGCCCTGATTGCACAGGGTTGGCGCAAGATTGAGGACAGGAACGACGAATCATTCAAACTCAAGTGGGTGGAGTGCAAGAGCCACATTAACTACAACATTTTCAGAGAAGGTAACTTGATCGGGAAGATTACCAGGGGAAGTCGCTATTTTTGATTTTGGTTTGTGCCACTCATGCCTAAAACGCTTTTTAAAATGTGTTAACACAAACAAAAAAATAATGGTTTCTTCCACGCCCTAGAAAGATAATTTAATTATTGTAAAAGACCAACAAGTCACGCTACCAATGAAAAGTCACGAAGAGTTAAAATACTAAAATTCGTTGTAGGGCATTAAAATATTGTGAATCTTGAAATTGTTTACTGACTTTTCTTTTCTTCCTTCATGGAACAAATGAAATGAAAATTCACAAAGGAGCGATGATTTATCTCGGAGCTGTATACATTTTTGAACGTTTGCCTGGATTTTCTCTTGTCATGGAAAATATTATATTAATGTTTCGACTGGAATACTTGAGCCTAGTGAAATCCAGTCTCCTAAGCCATTAATCATAGTAATTGCAAGTTCCTTTAAATCAATAATGTTAAAACTACAAAAAGCTTCAGTTGTAATCTTTTTTCCACCATGGCGACGAGGATAGGAAAAATGATTTACGTTGGGAAATTAAACTCCTTGAAAATGTTACACGTAGACTTAAATAAGCCATAGCTTGTAGCTAAAAAAACAGAAGTACTCTTAGTGCCCCTCTAATATAAAAGGTTGTCCCCTCGTCCAAAACGAGTGTAGTGATTTACCAGTAATAGTCGCCTTCCAAGCTATCCACTGTATGGTTGAACATGTATTCGTGTATCGTGCGTGCTATAACTCTAATTTCCAAAATTAAGGCCAACATGTATCATCTATCTAAGATCAAGTAGTTCTTTTCCTTCAAAGACTGGCTGCGCCATTTACTCGCCGATCAAATATTCAGCCTCTTAGGTTAGTAGCTAAATATAACTAAGCAGTTAGCGTTAGCAAACGATACTGCAACATTTGTGCATAGTTAATTTAGGGACTGGTTATGAAACCATTGTTGTAGGTTTTTGTTCGTCGTTTTCATTTGTTTACTATTCCTGAAGGTGCACAAAATACAAAAGGTTTTGAGATGCAAATCAACAAGTAGCCAGTCAAAGCAATCTTACCAACACTTGAAACAAAGAATGTGCACGGTCGCGGTTCGTTCAACCTGAAACAAAGCATCTTTCACATTCTTTGTATTTCCCTTTTGAAATTTGGCAGGCTTTCATAACCAGGCCCTAGATTAACTATGATTTGTGTTGATACACTAGTTGCATACTAGAATTCATTTTAGAGCTTTGAAAACTTGTGACGATTGCTGTTGTATTTTATATTGCATAGGCGAGCAACTGGTGAACCACATTTCCAATATCAACCTATTAACAACCAAGATGGGCCTGCTGACGAGCCTGCAGGAGTATGAGAGACTTCTTGACAAGACTGGCTCCAGGTGAGAGATTAAGACTTCAGCTCCTTTACAAAATTTTGTGGCGACAAAACTTTCAGAAACAGGAACCCATCCAGTTTTTCTTCTCCTGGGAGACACGTGACTAGCCTTTTCTAGGGTCTCTCTCTTTCGCTCCGAAGGGTGGGTATGAGAGAACCCTGGGTACAAGGCTGTCCTTAAAATGCATCTTTGTTTCAAGTAAAAAAAGTCCTGGTCCAAACTGTAAAACTTCTCAAAGCTTATTATCTCTCTACTTACTGAAACTCGCGTTTTTTAAATACGATTAACGAGCAGATCTTGAGAATGCTTTCATACCTTTAGAATGTTTTCTTGTGAGTACTTAATCTATTGTTTTTCCAAAACAAAATGTCCTGGTCCTGGAAGAGTCCTCAGATTGGTCATGTCTCTGTGGGCCTGAAATGGGCCTGAAAAAATTCTCATAATCATCTCGCTACTTACTATCTCCCCTTCTAAACTTGCGTTTCTTGAATTCGATTGACGAGCAAATCTTGAATATTAAATGATTTATACCTTTCTTGATTTTCATTGGCCCTTGATATGTTTTCTTGTTGTGTACTTGGGCCCCATTTGCACTACGCGAAATTTTGTTTTAATTGCAAAACAATATGTCGTCGCGTGAGCACTTAACAGATACGAAAGCTCTCAAGATTTTCGGAGACAACGCGAAAGAGGCCTCCAAATATTTTCTAGGCGTGAAAATCTTTTGTTTGCGGTGGCAGGGTGTCAGTAGTCAACTTGTTCAATTGTCCACGTGCACTTGTAATAGGATCGGATATGAAATTTCTCGACGTTTGAATTAACAAACCAAAACTCTTTCTTACTAGTGCAAACACGAGACGTTTTCGATCTGCAAATTATTTCTAATCTTCGGTGATAGCCTCGCCCAGATTTTAGTAACTTGGTCGATTCACTTAAGTAATCTAATACATGCTAAGAAACACGATTGTAGTTTTGTTGACGGAGTGAGGCCCCTCTGAAACGTTATGCTACTTACTTTGGATCTTAAGCCTAGCTCTTCTCTTGTTGAGATGCTTTATTACTAGAATTGTCCATACTTTCCATAAGTTATCAACGTTTTTACCAAACTAACGCAATATTAGATAGATTTTTGATATCGCTTTGTTGGGGTCCTGCTTGACGTTGTGCTTTTCCGTTCGACTTTCTTTACAGGCAGCGTTTTCAGTTGAAAGATTTCGTTCCCGAAACATATCGTCTAATGAGCTTAGCAACAAAAACAAAGTTTATTGAAGAAATTTACAAAGGTAGGTTAGTTTTTTTCTCTGAGCTGCAGCTGTGACTAAACGTAAGTTTTGCATAGTACATAAATACATTGGCCCTATCTTTGGGTTGCTTATAAATCCACCTTATTAACATTTTCATAAAACTGTAGATTAAACTTGTCTAAATCTGAATATTATAAAACTAAACGTTCTCAACCATAAGATCATCTTCAGAGTTAAAGCTGCGATTGTCTTGGATGATATGTGTTTACTGTCCGTATTTCAGTTGTAAATGACTGTGTTTTGGTCGCTTTGCTATGTGCTATTTTTTAATGTCTTGTCTTGTGTTGTCCGCGTTTGTCTTGTTTACACCTTGGCGCGTGTTGTGTTGTAATATTTTTTATAATGTGCTGTTGTTCGTTTTTTTCCTCAATATATTTTATAACCTAACAGTTTAATAACAGTAATGTTCCCTGGACAATCCAATCAAACCCAAGGAAAGAAATAAGTTTGTCTGTAACTGTAAGTTTGTTTGAAACAGAGACCTATTCGAACCTCTGGTAGCTCTGTTGAACTGCTCACTTCTGTATAAATATTGTTGTAAATAAATAAATAAATGAATGAATAAATGAATAATATATAAAGAAAGAAAGAAAGAAAGAAAGAAAGAAAGAAAGAAAGAAAGAAAGAAAGAAGGAAAGAAGGAAGGAAGGAAGGAAGACAGAGAGAGAGAGATGAATGAATGAATGAATGAATGAATAAATAATTAAGTTTAGGTATTTGCTTTCAACGTAGATGGTGAGACGTGGATCTGTAAGCCGACTGGGCTAAACCAAGGGAAAGGAATCTACCTTGTTAACAACTTGCAGCAGCTCAGGGAAAGGCTACTAATTTCTAATGACGAGACCCTGACAAGGCGGCCCAGAATCAGACCACCTCAAGAAAGAATCATCCAGAGGTACATGCATTTAACCCTTTCATTTCTAAATTGATCAATGTGTCAATTCTCTTAACTTGCCTTCGCATATTTTGGATGAAATGGTTGGGAGATATTTGCAGTTCATCTAAGAGGAATTTAGGCTGATCAAATCCTTTACTTTCAAACTCAACCATTTTTTGCATTGGAAATGCAGGGAGCATTTAGTTGTTGATAAACGCAGTAGAGTGAAGTAATTAGGTTTGAGGTATGAAAGGTTCTTGCTGCTAAAACAATAATTTTGCTCCGGGGTGGGGGAGAGGACTCCCTTGAAAAGTGGGTAGTGGTCTGAAAATGAGCCTAAAAGGAATGCATAAACTAACAGAGAGGCTGGTTTCATACCGTAAAAGGCACGACCACATTTAATCAACAACGGCGTTTGGTGTAAATTTGCATTGAACGCCATATAATATTTGTCCCTAAAGTGCACAAGTAGGCTGGAGTACCCTAAAGGTACACGAGGGTCTCATTTTCGACTCTAAAAGGTCCGTCGAGAACCTCTACCCACTTTTCAAGGGCGCCCCCCTGGTTTTGCTCACAGAGTTCCCCGTTCTGCTGCGCTTTCTTGATAATGTAAGCATTAAGATATTGGTGGGGAAATGATTAAACTACGTTGTAGTATGTTTGTCTTGCAAATTAACCAAGAGGCCATGAAATTCCCAAACCACGTGCGTACTTGTTCATAGCTCGTACAGTTTGAGGATTTTTCGCGAAATATTACTTGTAATTATCAAGTTCGAGCTGCTTTTTCCATACCACTATGTCTTTAGATTAAGTTCAAAATCGTTTGGACCATTATTAATTTTTATTTTAAATATTTCTTTTTTTAGAGTGTTTGTACCATGACCTTAGGGCTCAGATTTGAAACCATCCCCAAAGTTTTTGGCTTATTGTTAATCTTACTAAAATTATCATCACCATTATCATTATATCGGTATAATCATTAGTTCTATCAACATCATTATCACACTATCTCAACTGTCATCATCATCACTATATCACATCACAACAGTATACTGTTGTTATAACCATCAGCAGAACCAACATTATCATTACTACTATCGCAATCATTATCGTCGTGTTTGTTACTATAACTACTGTTAGTATTGCGTATGCAGTTAGGCTTTAGGCAGTATGGTTTTGAATAAAAAAAAGCAGGGAATAAGAGTGTGCTTGGTGAAATAGCAATATTTCCGGCTAGGTTTCCTTTTTTGAGACAAGGTGCTGAGCACCTGATGTGAAAGGTATTTTTCTATGAAGAAGATTCGTATTTGTATCGTCTACATCTAGTACTTATACCAACCGAACGTACGGACCAACGTTTCAGGTACATCATGAACCCTCTGTTATTGGATGGACGCAAGTTTGATATCAGGGCGTATATGCTGATAGCCGGCACGGTGCCGTATGTGGTATTGTACCACCCGGGGTATGTCCGTCTATCCTGTGTGCCGTATACCCCCTACTCACCAGATACCTCTGAACTGCATGCTCATCTCACCAATCAGGTAACGAGTTGCAATGCAATACTAGCATTTATATGCCTATTGTGGTACTATAGCATCCGATGTATGTCCGTCAGTCCTGTGTGTCGCAACCCCCCTAATCATGCACCAAATACTGCCGAGCTGCGTACGCATCTCACCAATCAGGTAGTTTGGAGAACTATTTTTTACAAAAACTTCTCAGTGCAAATTGCTCTAACAAAGAGCTGACGCTCGAAACGTCAGCGCCCTAAGATTTTCATCAATCAGTGTTAGGCTGGTCGTTAAAATGATTGAGGAGGAAGTAGTCTTTAGACGACTGCCTTGTTATTTGGAGCACGTCATTGATCTTGGACAAATGAGTAGCTGAATATTTCCTTACTTTTAACGACTACAATTGGAGATTACTGCAATGCTTATGAGGTCTTGAAAACAAAATTAAGCAATTTAACATCAAAATGATGATTTTTGGACTCTCTCGAAATATTAGATTTTTTGCCTTTAAAAAAAGGTTTAATACTCTCAGTACTGGCTTAAACCAACGTTTGTAGAAAAGTTTGAGGTGCTTTTACGAAATTTGAAAGTGAAAACAGACAATGTGAGGATAATTGAATATCCTTTTTTTTGGCGTGTTTTTTTGTATACTTGTCTTTGTATAAGTATTGCAAGAGCCTTACCCGTACTGGTAGCTGGGGTTCTTTTGAAGAAAACTTGTAAATAGAGAGTGC
>JAOBRD021137646.1:0-10917 GCA_027575215.2 Hydrozoanthus sils | reverse complement strand
GCTTCCCCCCCTCCCCCTCCTCACCCCCCCCCCCCACCTCATAAAAAATGAACGGCCCCTTAAGTGCCGACGATCGTTTTCCTCTGTAATGTGGCATTGCAGTCAGCTCTCCCCTCTCTCCCTATTGTCATCCAATGCAGGTCCAGTCTCTCGATAAACAGAGTACTTTAATTTAAATTTTAGGTTGTGTAAAATATAACTTATTTTTATTGTAGGTTTCGTGTTTATTCAGCTGTTGTTGTTTGCCATCGCGACTATAGTTGGTGTTCAGCTTTTCTTTCCAATGATCGATGGCACTTTTGATTCCTTTTTGTGGCAGAAGTTTTTCCAGCTTTGGTATGTATTGCGTGTTTTGATTTCATAAGCAAGTTAGCTACAGCAACATGTCATCACATGCATTTCTCTCTTCAAGCCTTTAATCGATAATTAGATTGAGTAACAGCATTTTTATCTATTCTTTAAGATAATCAAAATAAACAGTCATTTTAATTATGCAACGCCAATTACTGGTTCGTTCAGTAAATATGAATGAATAACTCTAATCAATTTTGCTCGTCATGACATTCAAAATGAACAGTCGTACTATACAGTTAACAACCATTCAAAGTTTGTGACATCATTCGTTTGTTCTGTTTTAACACACATCCTATATCAGGCTAGCTATTAGAAATTGCCTGGTTTGAAACGACTAGCACCGCTTATCTCCTCGCCCCCTGTTTACCCTAACAACTGTGACAACTGGTAATAGATTTTTTTCTCATTTTTGCCTTGAGTCTTACTTTTTTTTTTCTCTTACTTGACTTGATGAAACTACTAGATGATGAAGGAATTATTTAAAACGGTTCAGAACACTTCTGAATACGTTATTTCTTCTTGTAACTATTCATAATTTATCAAATGTGTATATTTTCGAATAGCGCCTAATCCGTCTCGATTGGCTCAGCTACATGCGGATTAGTCCTTTAAATAAAAAAATGTGATTTCATAATTGTTAAATAAAAGTCAAAGTCAAGGGTAATTGAAAAGTGGTATATTTAACACTTATTTTATTCAGTTGCGGTGGCCATGGCGGTAAACTGTCTACTGAGCGCCTGAAGACGCCAGTAGATAAACTCATTAAGCCAATATCTACCAAAACTGAAATAGAGTAAGTGTTTTAGTACATACAAGCAAGGCAACTGGCCTATTCAAATTTCCTTTCAAGACAAAAAAAAGATTTGAGAGAAAATACTTTAAAGTGCATATGAAGTGAAATTTTTTATGACTTCAATTGACAGACCTTGCTTAAAGAGGAATAGCGGTGAAGAAACTTTGTTTAAGTCTTTTATGTATCTTGAGATATTAGCACTTAAAGTTTTTAACTGATGACGTCATGAGTGGTTCCGACAAATTTGCATTTTTTAGTAAATCCTGCTGCCAATCCGTAACCTTTGGATGTATTTAAGTGAAAGTTGGGCTGCTGATGTATATCGAGGTAGATAGATAACTAGTCCAGGTTTGACTCAAACTCATCCAAAGGTTATGGGTTGACAGCAGTTTTTAAAAAAATGTGCGAATTTGTCGGATCCACTCATGACGTCATCAGTTGAAGATTTTAAATGTTAATATCTCAAGAACCATGAAAGATTTTGATAAAATGTTTTCACTGCTATTCCTCATTTACCACGGTCTATTCACTGAAGCAATAAAGTTTTTCACTTCTTATGCATTTTAATTAAATGAATCAAAAAGCATAACAAAACTCACGCATGAGCAGCCTAATTTTCAACAAACGTGGTTTGACAGATACAAAATGCCGAAATGGCTTCAAAAATTCCAATGTTTTTATAGCAAAGTTTTTTTGAATTATTGTGATCTGAAACGGACACGAAGCGACTACTTCCGTCCGCCATTTTGTTTGATCCAATTATCTACAATTTCGGAATTAAATATTGTTACCAGCTCGTATCCAAGCTGGTATATACTAAAAATCATTTATTACCAATATCTACCACTCATAAAACTCCCATGGAAAGGTAATAATCGTTTATACAGTCCACAGAAGTTACGCGTGCATTGTGAGTAAACGTTTTTGATGATTAACTTACAAACGATTTTTTTCGCAGGCCAACCATTGTTATTTCTCTGCTCTTCTTTTTGGTGCAATTTCTTCTTGCCAAATACGCTTTTCTCTACGATCGAGGCCAGACGCTTGCCCTTAACAACAGGTAATTTGTCCAAAATTGTGGTTTTTGAGTGTTATTTCGTAACTGCCTGTTTGACTTTGGTTTTTTACTACCATCTTGTGTGTAAAAAGAGTATTCCGAATCTCTCTCAAGTTTAATGAACAATCTTATGGTGTGTTACAAATCAAAAGCTGCTTATAAAATTGTTTAAGATTAAATACGAACTGGTTAGGAAACCATTGTCTTATGTCTTAGTTCTCCTTTTCTCTTTTTTATCTAGTCTTGACCGTGCAGAAAACACGAAAGGTTGTGAAATGCAAGTTAACAAATAGCCACTCAAAACATTCCCACTAACACCTGAAACAAAGAATGTGCAGGGCCACGGTTCATTCAATATAAGACAAAGCGTCTTTGCATATTCTTTGTGTTTCTCTGTTGAGGTTTGCCGGCTTTTATAACTAGTCCGTATATATTAACTGTGTTCATGGCTGCTCTTTAGGCATAGTTTTTGAAATAAAGACCGGTACCTACGATCTTACCTGCCATTTCGCAAGTCTTTTTCTTCCTAGGTATCCTTGATGAGGGTCGCTGCCGATAACACTTCTGTCCCGTTTGTTGTTACCATGGCAACCCCTCTGTACTTTCGATTGTTGCCACGGTAACCCTTCTGTACTGTCGGTTGTTACCATGGTAAATGTTTACTTTACCTAATTCGACCTTCAAACGCCTTTTCAGCTGACAATGCTGTCATTAATAGTTTAAAAACTTAAGCGTTTTTGGTAATTTCCTATATTCGGGGAACCGTGTTCATATCAGAAAAATATTTAATCTTGGGTCTTTTTCGACTAAAGTCATATCTTAAATTCGTCAATTGATTTAGTATATTTCTCCTTTCCGTTGATAATTGTGTAAAAATGTGTTCTTGTTTTTAATTATTTTACTTTTTCTCTCACGCCTCAATTTATCTTGCATTCTTCTTACATAGAAACCTCTTCCATGTTGCGACGTACTTTTCGTTTTTCTTCAATGTATTTCTTGGAATCATTTCCTGTATCAAGCGCATCCTGATTGGTGCATTTCTTGGTGTGGTGTTTCTCGCTCGAACCCAGAAGAGTTTGGTCCCACGTGATTATGAGCTCTTTGACCCGGGTGAGTTCTTATTCAAGTTTTTTCTTTGATTTGTGGAATTGTTTTATTTCTACCCTGCCAAGATTTGTCCCAAAACCACAATTTGTTGTTCACCACTAACCATCATTATGTTTTACTTATACGGCACACTTGTGAACAGACAGTAACACTTCTGCAGCTAGTAAACAGTGATAACACAATAACTCATTTATCCCTGTATTAACTAATACAAGATGATCAGTTCTTAGCGAATAAGAAAATAAATTCTAAGGAAATTTAAAATAAATTGAATTTTTAACCAAGATTTAAAGGAACCAATTTAGGAGAACTTTGCCTTTCGATTTCATTCTTTTATCTTGTTTGGTCAATTCTAACTTTCTCACAAATAAAACGACTCATTTTGTATGTATCGTTTAAGGAGAAGTTAAATGTTGTTGTACTGGATGGGGGTTAAAGGTGATCTAAACCCTAAAATCGACTCTTGTCAAACAAGATCTTTAAGAATGTGAAAACAATATTCAAGAATTTTTTTGCCGAGAAATTTGACTTACGTGCCGTATTGTACCGGCAGCTCAGAAATAGGGGTCAGCGGAGAAAGAATGAGGCTATGACGTCAGATATGGGGAAGAATTGGCTCAAACTGAAAAGATTTATTATTGGAGTGAAACACCGTACACAACTTAAATAAGCGCTCCCTCGCTTCCCCATAACCTACGTCTAACGTTAACTTTGTTTACCGCTGACAAGTTGACAACCGCCCACGCTCATCGATCGACCCGAAATACGCACACTTAAACTAGAACTCTCGGAAGGTTAACCCGACACGAGAAAAAAAGATTAAATTAGGTCCTACCCCTTTAATGATTTTATTTTAAAAAGATTGATTTTAGGGTTCAGTCCCCCTTTAGAGGATTAAGTTTACTTTATGTACCCGTTGCAGGGTTCAACGCGTATGTGGGATACTTGTATCTTGAGCATACTCACGCCAATCCCGTGCTGGTGACATTTTGTCAGCTTTTAATCAAGGCTATGAACGAGGCCTGTGTAGGGAGAGAATCTAGTAACAACTTCGCTAGCGTTAGCAAGACTCATCTCGTTAAAGGTAATGTGACGATGCAAAAGCGGTTTCTTTCAAACGCACGTGGTTTAACATTTGTCAATAATAAGTTAAGCTCCGGTTTCCATAGCTGATGAAAATCTTAAAATCCGTTTCCCGGACGGCTCACTAATCCGTCGCTGGTTAACCCTAGCAGAAGCTGAAACTCGTTTATGCAACTGGAACAATTCATGTACGATTAAGAAAACATAACAAAACGACCTTCCTATGAGTTAATGTCTCATGGCGTAAGATATCTCAAATTAACTGGAAACGGTTGAGAAAATATAAAGTTAGTTTGGTTTTGGCGTTTTCTATTTCTGGAGTGTCAAACAAATATATCTCTAGAGAGTTGGTGCTTGTTTATGTAGCTGAGATGACAGAAACAAGTCGGATAAAGTGTCTCAACGCGGTACCGTGATCTCACTAGAGCTTTAACTCACTGTAAGTTAACACGCTTCCCACCGACCACTATGCCACCGACACGCTAACATACAATTTATGCATAGCACGTTTATCAGTTTACCTCCCAAACCGTAGCTTGATGTTAGAAAAGAAGTTATGTCTGGCAAAAATGATACTTGGGAAAACCAATAGTGGCACTGCGTACATCCAAAGGAATAAAGGATTTCATCTGTTAGAGATAAAAAGTACTGGAAAACTTGGTCACAAAACGTGGCTACTCAATCCCCCCTCCCCTTCCCCCGTTGAGTGTGGTTGCGGTTGCGAGGTGTTCGAACGGTTGGCGTGTCCGACTCGTAGTACTAGAATCGCAAGTTCGAGCCCCGGTCAGACTACTGTGCTGTGTTTTTGAGCAAGACACTTTACCCGACTTGTTCCAGACAAATGAGTACCAGCTCTACTGGGGGCTAACCTGCAATGGATTAGTGTCTTGTCCAAGGGGAATCAAAGACTCTCATCCGCAATGAACAACTGAAACCGGAGATTAGCACCGACCTAATGGGCCACGTAGACTCAAGATAGTATTTAGTTTGTGTGTCCAAGGAGTTTGGGATTCGTGTAATTTAAATTAAGAAAATATTTTGCACAAATCAAGGAAAATAATCGGGACCTGGAATATGAATTACTTGACTTCCTCTTTTTGCTTCAATTAAAACTTGGTTGTGTCAAAATAATAAGAAACTTCAGTTAGACGTTAATCATTTTATGGAAAGCTAAAAAGGAAAAATAATATGTTTGTCAAGTCTGACTATCAAATTCAGTATTAATTCCTTTAAAGATAGATGAATCTCTACTACCCCCTGCAACATATTTTGATATGAAAACTCCTTGGAGGTCTGAAAAATTTTACGAAAATTTTTGTCTTTCCAGATTCTAGTTGCGACGTGTCCAGGGACGACATTTGTTTGGCGTCTCAACGTCGTTCAAACCACACAAGGATACGAAATCACTGGTTGCTTCTTATCACTCTCTTCAACAACCCATCTTTGAAAATTTACAGACGGCCTGATAAATACCAACACAAATCAGTTTTTACTGCACTTAACGTTATGGTTAGGGACACTGGTATGAAATTACTAAGAGAAAACACTGTACATCCGCCTTCATTATCAGAAAATGAGGAGACTGGTGACAAATCTGAGGGAGAAAGCTGTACGTCGAAGTTCTGAAGGTTACTCAATTCCATCATACACAACTCACATGAAGTAAGAACAACCCACTAGAGACAAAACCCAAATCTCCAAAATTGGTCGGTGACAAAAAACGTGTTGCACATGAAGCTAAGATGGTAAAAAGCGAGATTTTGGAACAGCCATTAAACGTAGAAGTTATAAAATGCGGTCGATACCTGCTAGAGATAAAGTAAAAACGCAATTTCTAACACGTCTGACTGTCATGTCCATTATCAAGTTTGATGCGGCAGAATGAAAACGCTTGAACACTGACAAATCGATGTATTCAAACTTGAGGAGAAAGATGGATTTTGATGTTTCTGTCGAGGCTCAAAAATTGACAAAGGAATATGACAATATTTTTTTTCCTCAATTTACAGAATAGTAAGAGTTTGATGTTGGGCAACTTGTAGTCGTCATTTTGATAGGCTCCTTAAGAGAGTATTTCATCTAAAAACCATGCTGTGTGACAAAAACTTAGAAAACCTATAAGTTGAAGTTTAAATTGGATTCTACCGAGTTACATCAGTGTGGAGGGTTTATGTGAGGTTGTAGCGCATGCGTGAGCTCAGGCTGACTGACACCCCATTGACAATAATGTTATTCGAGCTATCTCGGAATATTTAACACTTATTCTACTTCAATTGAGGTGAATTAAGTGGCAGAATATTTAAGCCACTACCCACCGAAATTGAAGTAAAATAAGTGTTTTAGTATATACCTGGGCGAAGCAACAAACTTTCTTTTAAGAAAACGAAAAATTTTTATTTTAGGAAAAAAAAACACTTTATCACTTGAACCAATAAATGTGGCGAGACTCACGCATGAGCAGGCCAACATACGACGAACATGTTTTGACAGTTTGTCAACTACAAAATGTCGTAAATGGCGTAAAACATAATTTCTTTAGGCTGTTTTAAATATCCCGTGTTTTTAAAGCAAGCTTTTTCTGTCAATATCGTGATCCGAAACTGTCGCCAAGCGACTACTTCCCTCCGCCATTTTGTTTCGGTCTCACTGTCTACTATTTCGGAGGTAAATATTGTCTCACATCTACTATTTATAAACCAATTAAATTGCACGTATCCGAGCGGGTATATACTAATCCGGAATAACTCGAGTTTGCTAAAATTTGTTGTGCGAACGCACAAGAATTTCGGGAGTGAATGCAATTAGCTGAATGATCTGGGGACATTATCAGAAACCATTCAGAACGACGTATACACTCCATTAGGGTGGCAAACACAAATCCTAACACCCTACAAAGCCTTTATAACACGATTTGCCAGGATGGCGTTGTTTGAGAAGAACAGATATCGTAAAAATACTTTGATCGTGAAAGATCATGATCTACGTTGAGCAAATGAGTTGTCTTGGCGTTTCTGGCCTTTAACAAGCCAACATGGCGTCAATTTTATTGAGAGATTCTTCAATAACACATTACTCATTGAAGGCATTCCCTTTAGGTAGGACAGAACTGTGCCTACGTACGTTCCATAAGACAGAATTGTCCCTAGCGACAAAGACTGCTTACAGTCCTAACTTTGCCCTAAAAAAACGGCCTGATTGGCACACGAACAACTGTATCATGTTAGTCTAAAGCCACTGGTAACGAGGTAGAAGTGGCTACACCATTCAAGATTCCTCTCGTATTTTGTTCAACAATGCATCTGCTTAAATTTTTGCGTTACGTTTTAACGTATAAGAAGTATGGCGGTCACTATAGACACCCGTTGCTAATTTTAATCATTTAGCTCCAATGGGAGAGGGTTGGGGTTGGTTGGCTTTAGAGGTAGAGAGAGGGTGCTCCATTTTGCATTTAAACATTTTTATATATCCGTACTTCAGCTACTAGTGAAGCCTTCAAAAATGTATCTGGCTGATAATTCAAACACACAACCCAGAAATTGAAACATAGGTTTTCAGTTTCAAGCAGTGTCAATATATAAAACAATAGATTTTAGACAATAGTGGTGAAATACTTGTATAGCTTCAAGTTAAATGTATTTACCCACTTTTAAAATTGTAGCGTTGTATTTTTTTATTGTATGTTGAAACGTTCTTGATACCCTTGAAAAGAGTTGTTTCTCAGTTTAACTGTTGCTTACTATAGCTTTTTTTACAAAGTAACCTCAAATACCTCAAACTTGTTTTGAATAATTATCATCAAGGCATTATTGGTAAAGCCTTAGAAAGGAAGCAGAGCAGCCAGTGAAACTACGAACTGGCTTTACTAAATGGAAACATTGAAATTTATTTTACCATTGTAACATTACTTGTAACCAACTTGATTAAGATACCTTGCTACACTACCAATCTACGTCAATAGTGAAACTTACATGGCTCGAGTTAAGGATGTTCCAGCACACTCCAAAGGCCCGTTTACACTGCTCGAAAAGTGTGGAAAGGATCGCATAGAAAGTGGAGCGGATCGGATAAATATGCTCGTCTAAACGAAGTTTTATCCGTTACACTTTTGTCCGATCCGTTCCCAGAAAGGACCGCAACCATATGCGGTGCTTGTTGGGAAAGGATCGGATAAAACTGGTTCCGTACCCGTTCTTTTATTCGAGTTGCGTCATGTAAACGCTTAAGACTCCTTTGGCTACCGAACCTCCTTGAGTTTTCTGGCCTGGACCCAAAAAAAGTGTGTAAATAGTGCCGTACCCGTTCCAGATCCCTAAAACTTGCCTGTGTAAACGGTCATTTCTATCCGTTCCATTCCGTTCAATTTTAATTGTAAACGGGCCTTTAAGCCTGCAAATGCATTTTTAAAATTCTTCCACGAGTACAACAATGGGTGCCCATTTTTCACCTGAAAAACTGCTACCGGATCATACAAAAAAAAAGGCAAAGAAATCTTACAAAACATCCATCTTACTGCTGTTCGGCATAGCAGTTTTTGAAGCAGGTTAAAAAAGCTAGGAAACTACAAAACAGTATTCCAGGTGGCTCTACAAGATCAAAATTCGGAAACCGCGATTCGAAATTGCCTGTGTTTCCTTCTCCAAGATCTCTTTCGTTGAAATCGTTACACGTTCTGAACTCGTGGCAGGTAAACTAAAGCAGCTATAATATTATGTTAAGGTTGAAAAACTCGAGGAAATAAAAAGGTTAAACGATGGAACACGTTACAAACTTTAAAGTACTCAAAAACTATTAATTGGTGGCCTTGGTAGAAGAAATTTTACAAACGGTGCAGTAAGTTTCTGCGTAAGATAATTTTTAATATGAATAGTATGCTGATTTTGTTAGATAAGAGGCAGGTTCATGCTAAACAAATTTCACTTAAGGATGAAAGTATGAATTTCTATTTTAATAGCTTTTGTTGGTCACCCACACTTGTATTGCCTGTTAGACTTTTAGCAATAACCTCCGACATATGGGGAAAAAGTCTTCTAAAAATAAACGTTTGCATCCAGTTTTCATAAAAGCGACAAATTCATCCAAAACAAATTTAAAAGTGACTCTCTCGTTTATCGGGTTCTAAAATGAAATAACAGTGTTGATCAACAGTTACCAAGAACCAGTCTGAAGGCAACACCTGAAATTGAACGTTAACTTAAAAAACCACACATTATATAGTTTGCTTAATAGATTGTATATATTCGGCATTATTTCATTAAAATTTCCACTATGCCAGAACTTGTAAATATTAGTCACCTCAAACACTTTAAACTAGGAGTTTATTTTTGCTAATTTTAGATTGTTTGCCCAAACCTTGCTTTCGAAGCGATGATGATTAATCAAAAAGATTACAATTTCCACAGTTGTGATTGGTGCATAAATTCCAATATTTTGCACTACTGTAATCGAACCCTTGGCTGTAATTGGACACCTGTAACTGCATGGATAGTTACATGAGCCAATCATTTTAAAGTGCTACTAGTGTGGAAATCCAAGGTCCCGGTTTTGCAGAATCGTGAAGTATTATAAAGAATGTGTTGCCAAAAACCTTTGAGATCAAGAGGCTCAATGCTTGTGTTTTTGTCCGCCATCAATCGACGGCGAATCACCTGTGTTATGCTGCGACGACCAACACACTAGATATGACGTCAATGACTCGACCTTGCCGTTCTCAAATCAGCTGCATTGTATACCATCTAAAAAGTAAACAATCTAAAAAGTTTTGGTTTTTGTTAACCGTTGTCGATTATACGTCCTCATATCTTAAGCTCTCAATTTACTAGCAACAATCCATTACGATACCCGACGCAAAGATTACCAACAAAAAAACAGTTGCGTTAAGCAAAACTAAAAGTAAAAATCGTTTTAATAAAAATCGAGCTAACATTTCAAATCGAGGGTCAAGAATCGCGGTTCTCATACCGAAGTGATCCGTGAAGTCTCTCTTAGACTATTGTTCAACTCTTGTTCTTCCAAATTTTGTGGGATTTTGTTCATGATCTTTTGCCCAAGCCACGCAATTGTTCCAAAAAAGATGAAACCGCAGACAACAATGCTGACAGATACAATCACGAGGATGTATGATTGTTTCACAATCACAAAACCGCTGACCAAAGCTGTTGTATCTGTGATGTATACGAAGGCGGCAAGGAGCTGTCGATGAAAGTGGCTGCCGATCACAGACCCCAGAGGAGCACCACACACTACGATTGGCGCACAAACAGCCACGAATTCAAATACGTCCTTATGTACATTGGCTTGTACCACCTGGACAAAAATGGTACGGGAAAACCTTAACAAAGTTATGGTATCAATCATTCGTGTAAAACACGATGAACCAGGAAGTTTCATTTGAAAATATACAGAGAAAGGAACTCTAGTTTAAATAAACCCTAAATTCAAACGTAAAGGCTCCAAGGTTTTAAGCTCCGTTCCCCGGATAGTATATGCCCATCCATTTGTCAATAGGCCCACCCGGACAAAGCTC
>JAOBRD021137537.1:0-10917 GCA_027575215.2 Hydrozoanthus sils | reverse complement strand
GAGAGAGAGAGAGAGAGAGAGAGAGAGAGAGAGAGAGAGAGAGAGAGAGAGAGAGAGAGAGAGAGAGAGAGAGATCGCAACATTTTACGCTTCAGTTGCGAACATTTCAGCTTAATTCCGTCCCTTATGTTTTAAGTTTATTTTTGTACCACGAGAGATAAAGAGAAAAGGACTTTCTCTGACAAAAACTTTCCTTGTTGAATTACAAGAATGCTGTCAGAACACAAACTTTGTTATTGCCTTCAGAAATGCTTCAACGGAGTTCTTCAGAAGTATACTTTGGAGTTAAGGGAAATTTCCTCATACTAAAGTTCGTTTTGCAACCTAACATCAATATTAAGTAACAAGTTCAATAGGACGGTCATTTTCGAAACCCTCACTCTTTATCCTCCCAAAAGCTCTTTCAAATCAATAAAGAAATGTCTTAACACTTGACCCAGTTGCTTGAAATGCAATAAAATGACTTTTGATTTCATCCAATTTTTTAAAAGTTTCCTTATAATATTTGTGTTCGTGGCGTTAATTTTGCCCACTTGATTTTAATTCTTAGTTATTTCATTTCAAACTGATCAGTAGAGTATTTTTTAAAGTATGTTTCCCGGAAGATTTAAACAAGTATGGAAGTAACTCAATTTCTGTACTTGCCGGATTACTTTATCTACTTAATCGAAAATAAAATCATCTTAGCTAGCGATTTCACTAATTCAGCGGGTCCGCCATCTGTTCGTCTTTTCCTGATTTCAAAGCCAAAATTGCCAAATCTTGTTAAAATTTCAGCTTCCGTGCTTATTGAAACATCAGTGAACACTCTCCGATAGTACCTTTATTACGAGTAATTTAATGGTCATCTAATAGGATTTCGGGCCAGCAGTTCAGTGGTTCAAAAGTTACAATGAAAACGCCAATCAGTACTATTTAAGAAAGCAAAATGAGTGAGTCTCTTTATAGGGTTCAGAATGTATTCATTTCAACTCTTCAAAAAAAGCAAAATGGATTGTGTCTTTATGCAGTTGAACAAATCTTTCGAAAGCTAGATTATTAACAGCAATCAGCTCTACTTTTCAAGAAGGCAAAATAAATTGTATCGTTAAAGGGTTTGACAATTCGTTCAAAAGTTGCATGAGAATGAATAACACCTATCATTTCTACTCCTCAAGACAAGCAAAATGAATGGTCACTTTATAGGGTTTCATCAACTGGTTCAAAAGTTAGAAAGAGTAACGCCAATCGTTTTTACGCCTCAAGACAAACAACTAATGAATATATGGTCACTTTATAGGGTTTCATCAATTGGTTCATGAGTTAGAATGAACAGCACCGCTTAAGTTCTACTCTTAAAGAGGAACACTTTTAGGATTTCAACCACTTGTAAGAAAATTAGGTTGAACAAAAAAAAATATTTTCCAACTCTTCAAGGCGAGTAAGACGAATAGGTTCTTAATGGTTTCTAACGATAGGTTTTAACGTTTTGGTTTTTGAGGATGCTTTGTTTGAGAACAATTTCTGTTGTTCGAACATTTTTGCACCACAAAAAGTTGCTTCCTCCAAAGTATAAAGATTGACAGAGACCTAGAGGTTAAGATACCAGAATATAACTTTCAACCTGCAATCAAAATTTTCTTCTTGCTTTGAAAATTACAAACCCGTTTTATTCTTAACTGGTTTTGATAAGTTTTATCTTCGAGCAATCGAAAATTCCGTGGATTTTTGTTGTAACAGAAAAAAAAAGTAACAGCGAAGCATGATATTTTTTATTGAAATGAAAACAAAAAGTTTATTTGTTCGACCTTGGACTTATCGGATATGAAAACTATACTAGAAGAAAAAGAAAAGAAAAACCGGCAATGCAAAGCTGAGGAGGCTAAGAGCGAAATATATTCTTTGCAAGCCAATTATCCAAAACATTTTTAAACAAACACACAGAAATAAATTTATCTGAACATATCGTAGCTTTATTACTTATATAATTTTATGAAGTACGTAAAATGAGCTAGAAATAAGACGGAAATGTCGAGCTCAACACGATTATACTAGAAGAATCGCGGTAAAACAAAACAGATAATTTCCTTGCGTAGAAAGCTCAAAACATTGAAAACTGAACAAAAACCACATTTCTTCAGCCCTGCCCAACATTAAACGTGATTTTATCTGTTGCTCGTGTATTTTTTGTCTTGGTAATTGCGTTAAAAATTTGCGCACGCGCTGTTTTCACTCAGTTCGTTAGCGAGGCTAACTGATGAATGACGTCTCGGTGATAGTTTTAAACGTATATCTCAAACTTACCGCCATGACACCACCCCCCCAAGGTCAAAACGCGGTCAAGTGGTCATTTTCTACTGTCAGCGCCACATGCTTTCGAATTGACAAACATCTGTATATAGCTCTGATGCCAGGAAATCCATCAGGAAATATTCTCTATGATGCAATTTTCTTGTGGTTTAAACTCAGTCAAATGTTGACATGTTCAGGTTGAAGTCTGCCGGGCGTATCTGCAACAATGTAGCATGCACGTACATGAACACAATATCAAGTTGTTCATCAAAACAGATACTTTTGTGCACTTAATACACAGGACTTATCGTGATGCCAAAATGTTATAAAAAAAACACAAAAAGTTGATGTGGATTACGAAAATACTATTAACAACATTTTATATACAATCCCGGAAGCGAATATAACGATAGTTGACGTCGATTGCGCAAACTAGCTTATTTACTGTTGCTACCGCTTGTAACATGTGGAGAAGTTAAACGTTGGTAAATTGTGCAATAATCGTTGCTACCAAAACACAAAGTGAAAAAAGATTAAGGATTCCTTAAGGAACAACGTTGAGCGATGAATTCTTAAGACCCACTTTTTGTCAGTGACTATTTCGTATGTTTGAGGTTGACCGCGCCTTAACAGGATGTATGGAGAGTTCTCCCAGACGGGGGAAATATCTAGAAATGTGGTATTTGGTTCCTGTTGATCTTCCGGGGTATTTGAACTTTTTGAACTGCCATCACGTTCTTGAACGGCTCAATTTTCACCGAGAGGAGAGGGGAGGGGGGGGGGAAATCTTCAGTTCAGAGACTATAGAGGGTACGCGAATGAGCTAAAATCAGTGAGTAACTCACTTGTTCATTCTGCTAAAATTTGTTTCGTGTAATGGTTCAAAATGTTATTCACTTTTAGTGAGGGTTCGTCCGAGCTCGACTCATTTAAAACATTTTAAGTCAAAATTTGGTTTGTCTTCGTACTGGGCGAGGAATTTGCCAAATAATCAAATCAACAACCATTTAATACATTCAGTTAATCAAATTGAAAGAAATCAACGTTATTCACAAAAGCAAAGTGCATGCAATGAAAGTCAAAACAAAGTTTTACAAGACTTGTTAATACATCGAGTGTAGTAAGAATGAAGAAAAGCAACACATTTTTCTAAACAACAATTCAGCTGACCTAAAGAGAAATAAAAAGAGAAGCACCAAACAGAAAATGAATGTAGGGATGTTTAATTTCTATCGACACGTGACTGCAATGCAGATATCTTATCGGCGAACGCAAAAACTTTCAATTAGTATTTACCTAATACTATTATATTGCCCAACAGAACACTGTAATCTGATTGGCTGCTAAGAAGGCAGAACTATTTTGTAACTCCCGCAAGCATTTGCTTACTCTTGTGTTAGTTTAGGGGTTATAAAATCTTTATTCAAAAAGATACTATTCGCAAATACTTTCTTTAGTAAACAATTTTTTTGAATTCTAAATTCTTAATTCTCCCTCATTCTTATGAACTTTCTTTACAATGATAACTCCTCGAAAGGTGCTCGTCCCGTACGTCAAGCCCTCGGTCTGAGAATTCCTTGTAAAATCCAAGCAGGTGATGAAACAAGTTATTTGTTATATGGTCGCTATTAATAAGAGTTATTAAAAAAACTTTCTTATTATACTCTATCAATTTTTAGTGCATCTGATGTCCAGATCGAAAGCTTCTAAAGTTTTAGTTTTTAACCGGACCCAAGAGTTTTTTTCACTGCTTTGGAGCCGAATAATTACTTTTTTTTGGTTCTAACAAAAAATTCTTACGAAAATAGTCCCTGTGCACGGTAAATTCAAGTCTAAGATTGTACAAAGTATAAAATTTTTATTTTCAGCGTGGCCTGTTTAAGTAGAGTTGCGCAATTCAAAACTAGCGTGATAATGTCTCAAAATTCTTTAGAGTAAGTGACTTTAAGCTTGCATTTAGATTTCGATTCGTTTCTTTTGTTAAGCGTTTTACGTTTGTGTCTGTTTCTCGGGTCTGTGTACTCGGCGAATAGCTGTTAAGGGTAAGTCAGTAGAGCAGCGAATGTAGGTAGACAGACGCACAGTCAAACAGGCACTTAGAATGTAGTTTGAATATTTAAAATGGGAACGACATGTTTCAGTGAGCATGAAGGACGGAAATTAGGGGTTTTTTTCTTATTCTTTTGTATTACCTATCTCTTTAGATCACGCAATTAAAGATTGAGAACAATCCTTTTGCAAAAGGCTTTAGAGGGAGTTGTAACAATGTTAATCACCATTATGCAGGCTTCAAAAGGTACGTGACCCCCCACCCCGCCCCCACCGGCTAGCTGGCCCTCTCTCCCCAGTCCCCGTGCATCTTTGAAAGTTTTTTTGCTATGCACCAAAAAAAAAGAAATTTTCCCTGTTCATATTTCGCTCTCCCCTCATCCCTCCGTTCCCAAGAAAAGCAGTTGTAATAGTGGATGAGGAAAATTTGGATAAATCGTGTTCTAAGCTTTTTAAAAAACTCCGCAAACCTTATGCGTCACAAATTTTGTTTAAGTTTGATCTTAATTGATTATGTACTGGGTTCCTGTCTATTCCTGTACTCTTTTACAATGCCGACTGTCTAATGTTTAGAAATCTCTGAACGTCAAAAGGCACATTGTTCGATTTCGGGAAATCTTCGCTTTGTTCAATCAGAATAGTTCGTCGTTCCTTGCCTACAAGCAGAAAAGAGGCCAGGTGGCATAAGATCAAATATTCCAGTTACAAAAAAAATTGTTTTGGATTAAAATAAGAGACTCAGATAAAAATGTAGTAGAGAGCAGAATACCCCGCTTTTCACAAAAAGGTAGAAATTAAAGCAACGCTAAAATTTTTGTGTAATTTTATTAATAGAAATTAAAGCAACGCTAAAATCTTTGTGTGATTTTGTTAGTCAAAGTTCTGTTTTTCGAATTGCATCAATCTCAAACTCTCAAAGGCTTAAATCCTTGGAATTTGGTTTTGAACAAGCTTAACCTATTAATCTCATTGTGGCCAGCCCGTGGGCATCCGGTCGATTCTCGTTCCACTGCTTGGATCTTCCGCCATGTTAAGAAAATTGTATACATAAGTTTCAAAATTTGTGTCGGAATCTTTAAAGTTTCGACTGTTTTCTAAACGGCTTAACAATTCGCCAGTTTTAACGTTCAGTTTTCGTGGATGCGTGCGGACTGTACACAGGTCAAACGATGATCTTTTCATTTGTATTACCTAATCCCTATAGTATGGTAGTTCAAGTGGTCTTTACCTTATCAAAAAAGCAAAGTTGGAGCATTGTTACAGTGAAATATTTGAGAATATGAACATGGGAGCTACGGCCAAGAAGTGTCATAAATGGCACGTAACAATTCCGCTTCGTTCCGGTATCGTTTAGTGGCATTTCCTCGGTGTTTAAATCTTACACTAAAAGGGGTTTGATTCTCAGCACGATGTGCGAAAACATAAATGCATAACAGAGTGTGAACAGGAAGGTAAGCTCGAGTCCTCAAACGAGTTTTATCACCTCACGCGTGAGGCTGACGGATTAATCCTTATAAATGAAGGCAGAGCACAAACCACAACTCTTGACACTTGACTTCTAGGCAGGGGATTCGTTTAAAAAATAGAAATTTTGATGAAAGAAAGATAAAAAAACAAGAGAGTAATTACTAACAAGTTTTATTAGTAAAAAGAAAGACTTCAAGTGTTCATACGTTGTAATGTAAAATCCCGGATATTGAAAGTGCGTCATAGAGAAATTGAAAGTGATTAGTGCCTTTCACAGTTAAGGTTTAGTGTTAAAACCCTTGTTTACAAGATTTGCGATAAAGTATAGAAAACATAAACACTTAAAAAGGGTACAAACAGAGACTTGACGAAACTCCATTGAATGTTCTAACAAAACCCTGTGAGTTTATACAAAAAAGTATGTTAGAATTTTTAGTTCACTTACAAAACAAAAGCGGAGCCTGGGAGACCGCAGTTGCCTGAGAAAAATAATCGTTTAACAAGATTTATCAAAATAGGTAGTTTTCAGAACATAATTTATAAAAAACAAAACAATGCTGCGTTAGATTAACGACTTCCCATAATCAGCTTTTCGCCATTTGCAACACGCTAACAAATACGGTTTTTTACTACTTACACTATTTCAATTCTGTCGTTCGAATCAGTCAAACCCTTACGCAAAGTGAAAAACAAAGTGTTAAGTATATCAAATATCGCGTTGTTTATTGTGTGAAATTACTAAAAGCGTGTTTTACAGCAAAATTAACGCTTCTTAACACGTTTGTGTGTATTAGCGCTTGTAAACCGTTTTCGACTCATTTGCATGCGTTTGGTAAATAAAAACACACTTTTACTGGCACGTTGGTTTGGCCACCCAAATGTTAAACAGTTTGTAGATTTATAAAGCACAATGTAAATGAACGTTAAGGGAAGGGGAAAAGATAACTAAAACTTATATGCAAAATTGCTAGTGATTAAAATTTTTTTCTAGATGTACTAAAGTTAGCTATTCTGTTGACGTTATATTGAGCTCGGTGTTGCTGCCTACGGTTAATTAGCGGCGAGAAAGAAGTTCGTTTTTGGGCTGGGTTACTCAAAGGCTTGCTACTGACTTAAAGTTTCAATCTGGGTTCAGCCAAAACTCAAGCAGTAATTTCTTCCCTAATAAAAGCTTATGGTGCTTATAAAACATACTGTTTAGATTTTTCATGGAAAAAGTTATCAATTCCAAAAATTACAGCTCAAATCAGTCACAATGAGGCTGGCAACAAGAACAAAGGCTAAGAATTTAACCCCGGCTAGATTTAATCGGCCTTTGAAAAACTGTGCCCAGGACTACTTTGATAACTATACAGTTGGTTAACCTTTTCGCCGCTATTTCACTCTGATACGTTTAAGAGACCAAATTCTGAATCACAGAATGTCGTCAAAGTACCAGTTTCAATGTTTGTTTTTCATTAGAAGAAAAATTTAGTGAATATTTCAACGGAGTCAATTTAGCCGTTAAGGTAAAGACACTGTTTTCTATTACTGGTCTAATTTAGCTTTCAATATATATTTCGTTAACACAAACCCAGATTTTAGATTCTTTACTCTCAAAATATTTCGGTAACTTTTACACTTTTCATAATCGGTAACTCTTCCAATACCCAGTTGTATTGGAAAGTTATCTTAGCTGGAGCCCATACTTTTCAGTCATCTTCAGTTATTCGCTTTGTTTGATAATTCTCGCCTTCTCATTACCACTTTAATGTTTTGTTTTGTGTGTGTTTTGTAAGGACTTGAGTTACATTTTAATAACTGACTGGGAATGAATAAGTTTAGGGAATAAGCGATGAGATCAAAATGAATTTATTCTCAGTGAGTTCTAACGCACACATACTTTTTTGTTTAAACAGGAAGTTCCGAGAGGATGATGAAGCTGAGAATGTAGCTCATTCGCCCTCTTCCAATTCAAGTAATGAATCTTGCAAGCGCTTCCAGGATTCGCAACTGGTTCCAGACTCCAACAATTTATCCCCGCCCGCCATTTTGCCCCACTCAGGTACTAGCTTTGTTTTATGTGAGAGGCCAACTTCTAATGATGACGATGATGTTGGTGTGAATAATGATAATTAAAATAATTGTATTGATACTGATGGTGAGGATAAAGATGATTAGATGGTGATGATGATTAGATGGTGGAAGTGATGATGATGCATGATGATGATGATGCAGATGGTAATGATGATGATAAGATGGTGAATACGGTGATGATGATAAGTTGATGGAAGTGATGATGCATGATGGCGATGATGTAGATGGTGATGACGATGATAATGATGATGACGATACAGGTAACTTAGCCTTGAAAGTAATTAGGTCGGAGTGAAGTGGAACATGAAGCTTGAATAACGAAAGATTGTTCTGCTTGCGGAATTTACGCGATGCAGTTTCATCCCAATTCATAAGCAAAGCGAGTAAGAATTTGTTTTTCTAGCAACTTTTGGTTGACACCTAAACCAAGTAATAACCAAGACAGGATTGTTTTCATCTTCAAAATTTTACTGTTACACGCTGGATTCAGTTATATCAATTATAAAGCGAAGGTCCCCCACAATAGCCATAAGGACTTACGTAGGTTGTTTGGCCACTGTATGATGGAAAAATTCAGAGAACAAGGCCGACAATACAAAACAACTGTATGACATGTAGTATAAAAAGAAAAAGAGCAATATATCTAACTTGACTGTCGTCATGGTAACACTAGTATGAGTTGCGTTAATATTAGTGTTTTGTCTGTAATCCCACAGGTAGCCCAGTTCCACGGTTTAGTTTGCCACATCGGCTGGACCCATCGGATTCCCCACTAATTGCGCTTCAAAACAGCTGTCGCCAACAACCCTATTGGTCAGCGGACAATTACCCTACAGAAAGTTCTTCGCCTAACTCATACTCACTAACGAATTCAGGTCTAAACTCCACGTCAAGACCGCTCGCGCATCCGTTACCGGTTAATCCGCTGAATACATCATCTGGAATATCGCATGCTCTACATACGAGACAGCTTCAACCTACGCCATGTTTTCCCCACCACTATGGTGAACATACAATACACCACACCCCTGCACACCCATCCACGCATGCGCACCAACTAACAACGTCGAGCTGTCCAACAGAGTTTCCTCATCTAGCTCGAAGCCCGATGGATTATGGGAAGCCTTTAAGTATATCAACTACCTTGTATAATAGCTTCCCTGGAACTCAACCAAGCTTTTCACTCCATCATTGATACTTATTGAGTTCCAGTTGAATGCATAAAAGGAGAAATTATTCACGCCCATGTACATTCTCTTTATATCAAGAGAGTACCAACAGTCGACAATGAAAGCTTGTTCGCTTTCCATACATTCTAACCAGAAACTGCTAGACCATAATGCTTAACAACACAGGGCGTTTACTGCCGCCTCACCGTCGCATTAGCACCTTAATAAAAAATTCAAGAATCCAAAAATGTCGAGACTCCCATTTTGAAAAGAACGAAACTCTCCAGAAGATCGTAACACAGGCGCTCTCAAGATTGTGCTATCATTTTACTTGCGTCGAAGAGCAGAAACAAAAATAATTATTTTGGGAACGAGAAAGTACTAAACCAAACTTTCTAGCAGCATTTGGTAACTAGCCCATGGTGAAAAGTTGTTGTTAAGGTTTAATTTAGATTTAAGCACCGGAAAAGAAATAAGGTAAATAATCTAACCGCTTAATTTGTTTAGTCTGCCCTATTATTTGGATTGTTTGCAGTATTTACATTGTGCACCCCAATTTCTTGGAGGTGTGTTTTTTAGGAAGCTATTTGGCGTCTGTCATTTTTATTTTGCTTATGAATCTGAAAAAAATTAAGTTTTCACTTCTCGTAGCCGGATTTCTTGGAGATATTCTTTTTCTAATTAGTGTTTTGGTGTCTGTCATATCTCTTTTGCCTATAACTTTTACTTATCTGTAGAAAGTTAAATTTTACGTCATGTAGCCGATTTTCTTGGAGATATTCTTACTCAAGAAGGCGATTTGACGCCTGTCATTGTTAGGGAAGAAGTCAAAACAATGGTATTTTTAAGGAACCCAATTTTGTCGGGGAAGGTGGTGGGTGGCGGCACAGACCCCCCTACCCCACCACTTTTTCAGAGCTCGATTTCTCAAAACCTGATTTAGGGGTATTGTTTTTTTATTGTATTATGGACTCCTCTCTCCACAAAGAAGGCGTCGGTGCAAGTATTTTATCAATATCTATCTTATTGAACATCATATTTGCTCCTGAAATTCAGCTTTTTTGAAAAAAGGTGGTGGGTGGCGGCACATAATACCCCATCCCCCTAAATTGGGTTCCTAGGAAGTACCAAAGTTTTGACCTTTTCCCTTATTATACTTATATGTCTGTAAAAAAATTAGTACTTTTACATCATGTATTCGATTTTCTTGGAGATATTCTTGTTCAGGGAGGCGTTTAGACGTTTGTTATTGTTATTATATTGACAACTGTTTATAGAAAGTTAAGCTTTGGTATAAAGAATGACTGATTGAGAAAACAAGGAAGTTTTTCTTCCGCTTCGTCTGTGAATCGAAGAATTATTTCCATATTAGAACAAATATTTATTTTTTTAAGAAGTGAGTAATGAAAACAACAAATATGATGTAAATAGATAAGCTTGTTATATTGTGAAAATTGTTCTTTTTATGGAAATTGAAAAACGTGTTTTTTTAGCCCTCACATGCAGAACGTGTTGTCATATTAACCATCCATTTTCGAGTTTGTATTTCAATGCCGTATCTTATTTTACCCGAATATCGTAGTTTCTCTCAAATAACGATGGATTCATAATTTTTCTTCGACGTCCGATAGCGTTATACTGTGGCTAAATTTATAAATGGTAAGGGAAAAGGTCAAAATAATGGTACTTCCTAGGAACCCAATTTAGGGGGTGGGGTTTTATGTGCCACCACCCACCACCTTTTTCCAAAAAGGCTGAATTTCAGGAACAAATATCATGTTCAATAAAATAGATATTGATAAAGTGCCTGCACCAACGTCTTCCTTGTGGAGAGAGGAGTCCATAATACAATAAAAACCAATACCCCTAAATCAGGTTTTGAGAA